>BQNB010093241.1:7631-26415 GCA_026074375.1 Tanacetum coccineum | reverse complement strand
GTCTTGGCCTGTGTTTCTTTGTAGAGAGACTTCAGCTTGTGTGCTTGTTGTGTGAGGTGAAATCATAAGCTCATCTTAGCCATTAAATTTCCTTTGAGCCCAAGGTGAATGATCTACACCGTTGATCTTTGTTGGCCAATGGTTGTACTTAGGATTGCCAGCTTGGCCTTGTTGGTTTGTGAGGTGGGGGAGAGTGGTGGTGATGTTTTTGGCCGTTTATGAACAGTGGTCGAGGAGGGGGACAGGGAAGCGTGAACAGTGGGGTTTGGTTTGGGCGGGAAAATTTGTTATAACGAGAGTGTGGGGAAAGGTTTGTGAAGTTGGCAAAACAAGCCCTCCAAGGTTGATAGTTAAATTGCAACTCAAGTCCATGTGGTGTGAAAACTTTGGGGGATGGCAGAAATAGCCCCTCAAAGTTATAAGGGGTTTTGCAAAGTTAGTCCCTAGAGGGACTAACGAAGTCATGGTTAAAAGGGTTGATGGTTAACGGGCAGTTTGGGGGATTGGGCTTTTTGTATGGGCCGGTTATAAGATTTGGACTTCGGGTCTTTTAAAGTCTTCATTAAATATACTAATGGGCTTATCCGGCCCATTAGATGGGTTCGGGTAGGCCCATTAAGTATTCTTCGGTGTCGGCTCCTGTTTTGACTGTTGACTTTGTCGGGGTTGACTTTGACTTTTGTTGACTTGGCTTCGATTTGACTTTGGCTTTTCCACGCTTTTCCATTCCGTGCTTGGTTTTGTCCGTTTTTGCTTGATTTTTTGTCCTTTTCTCGGATATCCGTTTCCTGCACAAAATAAGTGAAAACATACAAATACAATGTATTTTTGGTACGTTTTGGGTCATTTAAGTCCGATTTTAATGGTGAAAGGTATGTGTAATTAAACGCATACCAAAGGGTAAAAGGATAATCTTAAGGAGTAGGATACTTTAAAAGTATTTAATATGGTTGTAACATCAAATGTTGAAACTATGTGCTACCTATGTGCTTCAATAATATGTGTTTCACTTGTGTTTGATTATCCTAGCTTGCTCAACAAAAGGTAATTGGAGTCATGATACCAATGCTCCCAAATGGTAAGCTAACCCTTGTTGGACTTGCACATGTTTATATGTTTGTTGCTTGTGTTGTTCTGTGTTTAGTTATTGCTAGTTGTAGCCAAGAACACCTCAAAGGTAATGCTCTTGACCCGTGGATCCTCGCCTTGGAACAAGGGGAAGCAACGATCTAGGAGGTGCACGTTTGATGATATCTACTCTCTACCTCTACAAAGATATCAACATTCTAAATGTAAGATCAAGATCGCGTCTTTTTGATTTGACAAAAGGAGGAGAAGGAAAGCAAAGTGCAAGAAGCTTATGGAGGATCAAGGAGAAGGCTAGCATAGCTAGCACTTACGGAAGCAAAGAGCTATAGCTTACATGGGAGTAGAAAAGCTACGTTACGCTCATTGGGTGAAGAAAATGTTCAAGCTTCACCATATTACAAGGCCAAGATCAAGATGCACGCTACATCAACGGAGGTCTTCATCTTCGTTATGTTTGTAATTTTATTTGCTTTCGAAATATTATTTGTTATTATCAAAAAAGGGGAGATTGTTGGTGCAACATTGACTAGGATCTCCTTTATGTTTTAACGATGACAAATAAACGTTCGTAAAACGTAAAATAATAAACGATAGCCAAAATCCCAAAAAATATATTTGGGGGTTTGGGCGCTAGGCACGCGTCAACGCGTGGCCAGCGCGACACACGCGAAGTCCGTTTTTATGGATTTTTCAACGTCGGCTTTCCTCTTACCCACACATGTGGAAACTTCAATAAAGGTATTTATATGATATTTGAGCATTTGGGAACACTTCAAATGAGGTTTAGACTTAGAGATGAGCAAAAATGAATCCTCTTGTTTTCAACAAAACGCCAACTCAATTCTTTTATCAAACGGCTCTAGCCAAGGCCAAAACTTTGTTCTAAACCTAGTATGAACATACTTTCAACATACCATCAAACTAAAGTATTCATTTGACCTTAATCCGGATTTACGTTGATCTTAATCACGTAACGGGTCTTACTCCATCATTGGTCAAACTAAGTCAAAGGTCACTTTGCATAAACGCATCCTTTCTCGTTATGAGATATGCTTTACTTGAGATGAAAATAACTTAGCTTGTTTGCATCAAGATGATTAGTGATCAAATTCATTGTTGATAATCGTGGATTAAAATCTAAATGACTAATTGAGTTTGTGGTATTTGGATGTTGATTATGCTTTGGATTTTGTCGCTTCCCACACATATAAAATGTTTTACAAACTCTCGAATTCCTCCATATACCACTTCTATACCACTCTTCTATATCATTTCCCATTTCTACACTTCTTAATCATTTGCTAAATCCTTCTTACCCCCAACAAATGATTAAACACTCCTTTCTACACAATCCTATAAACATTTATACACTCTCCTAAATCATTCCATAATCATGTATTGCCAACTCTTTTCGCTCTTATTGGCAATACGATTATCAACCCAAATCAATCCTTTGATTTCACACTTATCATCACTATCTTCATACTTCTTCTCTATAAACCTTCACAAGCTTAAATCTCCCACACTTAAACATTCCTCAATCTTAACCTCACATGAGACAACTCACATTATCTTACACCTTGTACCTCATTTTACTTGTTGTCCCCCAACATTCCAACATACGCTCATATATGTCACATCAAAACATTCTCCACCACATATCTCCTATTCATCATCTTCCTTATATATTCATTTGAATTTCACACATACACACATTCAAAACTTATCATATACACTTCTCTTCACTCACACACTCTCTCAAAGTGAACTTCAAATTCACACACACGCACTCTTTTATCTTAATCCTTGATTATGTCATCTCACCAATCTAACTTACCTCATCACCATCTCATCTCAACCATCTATTTTAAATGTGATCTTCGATATCGGACAAACAACCCCTAAATCTCTTAAACACTTTACAAACGCTGTTATCAAATGGCTATTTGATTTGGTTGACCTTGAGTGTAAGAATGAGTAAAAGGTTATAGCGTGAAGTACAATTGGGGGTTTAACAAGTGAGGGTATTTAAAATAGAGAAATCTCAAACAAAATACTTCAAGAATGTGGCGCGCTGGCCACGCGTGGGCAGCGTGCCACTCGCAGAGTATTTTTACAACTTTGGGATTCTTGGCCTATAAATACCCACACTTGGCCTTTGTATTCCTCATCTCTTGTAAACATTATTTCCTCTCATTTCTCTTCTCCTATCCTCTAAGTATAATATCAAAGTGTTTTAATTTTCTCATCTTATCATTCTATTGAATAGAACACATCTTCGTAAGAGAGCCACACAAGTACTTAATCTATACTTTGTGTGTTGAAGTAGAGGGTCTTCTTTATCATAACCTTTCTATTAGAATCGAGTCTCTAGGCTAGGTTATGGATTGATTATTAAATCAACTTTTATCATTCAATTGGTTGTAAAGGGAAGTCTTGTACCCTAGAGATCAAGCCTGGATCATTAGGGATCCAATTAGGGTTTTGGTTATACTTTCAAGGGGAAGTTATTTTTAAGTTAAGTCGAATCACATGTTCTTAGGGGTGGATTCCGAGGGCGAAATACCGTAGGTAGTAACTCTTCTTTGTGAGCGCTGATCTTTGTGCATATCGGTGGGCTTAGATTGTAATACGGTTTATATTCCACCATAAGGATTATATTAGGAATAGTATAGGTGTCATGGATTCATAACTGGACGTATGAAAGGACTATACCCCCTTTCCGAACCAGTATAAATCGCAGTCTCTCTCTCTCTCTATCTATCTCCATCTACTTATTGATTCTTTGCTAAGTGGATCATCGCACCACTTGGTTATTTGTGACTTGAAGTTTTAGAAACTTTGAACAAGTCAAGATAGCCGTATTTAACCCCCCCCCCTCTCTACAGTTCTACACGTTCCGCTTATCACTCTGATATATGTTCCTCTTGCATGCCCCCTTAAAGACTGATCATCTCTTCGAGGACCCGAATGATATGGTTTCTTGAAGTGTTTATAAGCTTCGCCTTTTGGGAGTTCTGTGCTAGCTAAAGCCTCCTCGAACTGGACAAAGTCGTCCACCCTAATCATCATTTCGTCTACTGTTCGTGGTACCTTGTTTGAAAAGCGCTTTGCTAGCTCGAGACATTTGTGTGCGCCCATGAACATAAGATCTTAATGACCACAGGAACCTCTATGATGAAACTGGTCTCCAAAGTCCACCTTTCCTTGAACATGGACAACATTTCATTGGCTCTCCTATTGATCTTGGTTATTTTAGTGGAATCTTTAAAACACAATTTATGAATGGAGAAACTTGCTAAGAACTTTTCATGGAGCTCCGAACACTCCTTTATACTTCTCGGAGGGAGCCGCTCAAACCATCCCCTGGCCGGCCCGTCTAGGTTTTTCTGAAACATACGGCACCAGATAGGCATAGGCCAATCTTTTTTATTTCATGCTCTAAAAAATCAACTGAGGTGGTCTTCTGGGTCGGAGGACCTATTGTATAGTTTTACGTCGGTAGGCATCTAGTGTTTCAGAGCTGAGAACTCTATTATTCTTTGAGTAAAAGGTGATTTTAGGCTTTCCTTATCGTATAGTTTTACGTCAGAGGGGTCTCGCCATCTTCCCCTGATCCCCCTCTGGTAATTAGATTTGTTATTCTATAGCATGCGCAGATTGAATTTGGGTCCCACAGAGGGCGCCAATTTTTTGAGGTGATTCTTTACAGCTAGGTTAAGAGTGAAGTACCTTACGGACAATGTGGAACGAGGTACTTTGGATTCATGTATATAAGAGAGAAACGCGTTAGCCTCGCCCTGGGTTTGACCCCAAGACCAAGCTCCGACGTGAGTAAGTATGGGTGAATGCACCAAATGTGTGAGTAATAAATGTGTAAGTAAGTGCAGTAACTGTTACATGTGTCGTAATAAATGAGGGGGTATTTATACTACTCGAAATATTGTTGGGTTTTACTGTTCGAACACTATCCCCGACACATAGGGAATGATGAGCCGAACTACCCCTAGCTTAGGTGTTAGACGGCGTATCTTTGTAGGGAAAAATATCGCGTGAAATCTGGATTAGCGGCGTACCTTGGGTTCTAGGTATGGACCGCCGGGTCGAAAGATCTTCTGGTTAAAAGGGTGTCTCGACCCTTGTGGAAGAGGATCCTCGGTCGGGTCAGGCCTTCCGGTTCCGTCGAGTCATATACGTCAACATTATTGTATATTTTTAATTATCTAATTTAATATATTGTTACAATTTAAATTTTGACTGAATTAATTATGTTGACACGTGCTAAAATTTTCGTCTATCATTTATATAGGTAACGGATGTTTGTGTAGTGTATGTGACACTTCTTTTTGTTAGATGATAGGTTAATTAAGGCTTGAGTCTAATCACGAGCTTAAGGTCTATTAGATTTACATTTAAGTTAGTCTATTCTCTTAGTCATGTTTAATTATAACTAAACATGCAAACTTATTATATAATCACACAAAACACGATAAATAATATATCTTTTTATTGTTTAACATGTTATTAGAGCGTTAGGTACGAACTACCAACAAAATATCTTTCGGTCATCGGCTATTTGTCGCTAATCCGAAGAGATTCGCGTTATTTTCATGTTATTGTTTCTGTTTAATTAAAATTTTGTTTTTCGTATTAAATTCATAAATCCTAAACCCTAGTCGTCATAACACAAAAAATATGTTGTGTTTCGATCAACCATATTTGTTTTCTGCCTCATCTAAGTGTTTTCTTTATCGAAGATCATTGTCGTTGATAATAAAAATTGACCAACAACTTGCTGCTCTCTCTTAAAGGCAAAGCAAACCATGACGTAAAAAAGCAAATGCCATAAAAATCAGAGGAAACCGCGAAACTGTATACAATTATGTCGCCAAATATAAATCCATCTTCGTGCTAACGAACAACAAAGAAGAGGAGAAAAAAAAGACGACTTCAACATTCTATCCAGTTTGTATGTTGGGAGTGTTAGATGAAAGGATAATTAAGGCCCAAGCCTAATCACGAGCTTAGGGTGTATTAAGTTTAGAGTTATGTTAGTTTGTTCTTTTAGTCATGTTTAATTATAAATAGACATAAAAAAATTATTTTATAATCACACAAAACACAATAAATAATAAATATATTTATCTTCTTCCATGTTGAACATTGAAAATCCTACGGGTTTAACTTTATTAATGATCATTTTCTATAGATTATACGGGTAACATAAATTTAACACTAATGAGCATTAAGCACCATACACATCGAGTTGGCCAAATACTACAACCTAATCTATTGTTAATACTATCTAGTAGTACGAGCTACGGAAATCGCGAAAGCTCAAACTGAAGTAGAGACGTAAATCATGAGACTGATACAAATTTGATGACGCCCAATGGCAACAAGTAGAGATGAGTCTTTGAGATCTTCAAATGGCAACAATTCATATGATCGGCAAAATGATTACATTGATTTTTTTATCTAAGGTTCATCTTAATTAAAAATCGAAAGAAATTATTTCAGATAAGAAGTAAGATCAGAAAGAGGAAAAAATATACGTGTTGAAAGTATTAAGAAAGAAACAAAAAGAAAATATGAAAGAACACTGTTTTAAAAGATAAGATGAAGCTAGACAAACATAACTTAAGCAGAATAGCCGTTTTCAGAAAAAAGAACGAAAAAACCAACGTATTTAACGTCCATTTGGTTGTGACGTTTAATAAAGAAAAAAATAAAAATTGTCGCTAGAAAAGAATAATTTAGAATTCTTTTATTCAAATTAATATCTATATGTTTTCTTTTGAATATTTTATATTTAATTGTCTATTAATAAAACAAATAAAAAGTTTTGATCAAATTTACTTATAAATTTCTTGTTTTTAAATTAATATTTTATTAAAATTTAAGGAAGACTTTAATTAATTAGCTAAGAGTAAAACTATCATTCTGCTAAAAAGTAATAAATAAAAATCAGTAATAAACACATTTTTATTAAACTGTGTGTTTTTTGTCGGGGGACAATAATTTTGAGACGGAGAGAGTGTGAAAAAGGTTTAGAGAACAGGAGTAACCAGGTGTTGCTTTTGCGCAACAACGGAAACCGATCTTGTTAAAGAAAAACTAGATAAAAGAAGAAAATAGTTGAAGCGATAATGGGTAGAGGCAACGGCTTATGGTGGAGAAAGGATAAATGGTGGCGGTTATGTTTTGGCAGGGTGATGTAGAGGCAGCAATTCATGGTTACCGACTACGTCTTGAGACAATACATGTTCATGATACCATGTTGAACATTGAAAACTCCGTGACCGGTTTAACATTATTATTAGAGTAAACTGCAAAAATCATCCTGTGGTTGTTGATTTGTGGCACTTAATCATCCCTTAGCCGATCTATTGACACTATATCACTGGGTGCCAAATGTTCTGCAAATAATCATCTTATTGGGTATGATTTTGCCCAAAAAGTTTACAAAAAGTTTTACAAATAATCATCCATATAGGGTATGAATTGCGAACGTTTCTTACTCAAGATGATTTGTGACAATAGTATCGGCTAGGGATGATTAGTGATTCAAATAAAACCACAAGGATGGATTTTGCAGTTTACTCTTATTACTTATCTTCGTCCCATATTAAATGTCTAGTTTTGACCTTTTTAGTCTTTCTTTTTCAACTTTGACTTTAAATAGCTTTTTGGTGTTATATAATACTTGATGAAAATTATACCCAATGAAAATACATTTAAAACTAAATTCATTCATATATTTTACATCAAATATTATATAACACAAACAAATATATTTAAGTGTCTAAAGTTACAAAATGAAATACCTCAAAAAATTAAAATGTACATTTAATATGGAACAGATTGAATAATAATCATTATTTATAGTTTATAAAGGTAACATAAACTTAACTTTAATGAACTTAAACTCATGGTTCTAAAAGGCGCGCCATGGCGTCGCAAAGGCCTCGCAAAGGCGCGAGGCGTGACCTCCACGCCACGCAATAGACCAAATCTTAGGCTTAAGGCTTGACGTGAGATGAGGAGTGAAAAACGTGATAAGACGCGATAAAACGTTATGCGTGGAAGCTTTTTTAAATTCAGTTTCGATAAAATCGTATTTTTTATAAGAAATAAATAAGATTACATGCAAAGATGTTTCTTGATTTTATTTCTTATGTTATGAACTTTTTGTAAATCAATATATTTGTATATGATATGAATATATAAATTTTAAAATTTTTTCATACTTTTGTGCCGCTATAAGTCACGCCTTAAAAACGTCATGACTCGCCATGGCTCGCAAAAGCGTGAGACTTGGCCATGCCGCCACGCCACGCCTCACGCTATTTATAATCTTGCTTAAACTCATAAATCAAGCTTTAGCCGAATATGGTAAACCATAATGGCATAATCTATTCTCTAATACTTTGAAATTTCAAGGTAATCTATAATGTAATTGTTTATAAAAATGTTATAAATTTAAGGGAGAAACAACGTGGTACAAAACTCACTTAGGATCAAATGAGAAGAGAACATAAAATAAGAAAAATAAGAAATAATTATAATAATATATATGAGATGCATCAAGTTGATTTAGATGCATCCTTAGTCTTTTAGATGTTTTATAGCTCAAAATTAGATGCACATACATATATTAGATGCATTTCATCAAGTTAGGTGAATCCTATAAATTTTTTGTCTTTTGCGCTTCAAATGTGTTGCTAGTATCACTTCGCATCGTTTTCACTTCCAAAATCACTTTTAAAATATTCAAGTGCATCTAAATGAATAGAGATGCATCTAATTGAAGTTAATGCATGTCAAATGTATCATTATGATTATTTCTTATTCTTTTCGTTTTCTGTTACTTGATCCTTATCCTATATGTTAGTGACAGTTGTTTTAAACTTGTGAAACCAAGCTGGCTGGAATCCCAAAAAATATGCTCATAACGTGCTACGACTTACGAGTACATTATATGATGCCATTCTCATCTAGGGTTTAGTTATTTAGATCTGAGTTATCTCCCCAAATCGACCCATTTCCGTTTCTAATCATTCCTTGCCACCATTTATCCCCAGATTTTACCTCCATTGATTGTCACTTGTAATCGTTGGTTATAGACCTCCCTTCAATCCAAAAAAAAATTGATGGGGACCTTTAGATCGAAGGAGGACGATGTTGCTAAGATATCAACATCGATTTTTGTTTTAAATTTCCGGTTTGTCTCAGCCAAGGGACCTGTTTATTCTTGTAAACAATAAGGACACGTTGTGGATCTTTTATTCCCTATGAAGAGATGAAGACGGCCAAGCGATTATGGGGTTTGTTCGCTCGAATGTGTTCAGTGTGGAGAGAAATTGGTCAATAATTTATGTAAGATTTGTTGAATCGTGCAAACTCCATGCCAATTTTGCAAAGGTTCATCGGGACAGAAGAATGGGTAACAAATACAAGACTGTTAATAGAGAAAACACCGGGGTGTAAGAACTTTTTATGTTCCTAGCAAGTTGCAGGTACTTTGATTCCTAGAAACTCTTATGTTTACGGTATTGAAAGGAACTAATATGGTAAAGGAGATGGATTCTTCTCCTGTCATTGTTCTGGAAGAAGATTGTCTGATTCCCAGGGATTTTTCTAAGTCTATGATTGGTAGAGTAAAGATGTTGGGTCACTATCATACCTTAAGTAGGTTCTGTGTAACTGAAGGTTTCGATAAATATTTGTGGCGTTATCATGGGAGAATTATGGGTTTTACTTGAATATCGATAAACTAAGGACAATGTAAACTATTTCGGGACAAATGTGAGCGTGGGTCTTGGTTTTCGGTGTTACGTCAAGCGTCTCATGACTTCACTCCTGAGGGTAGAATTGCTTGGGTGGATGTTGAAGGAATCCCTTTTAAGTTTTGGTCAGGAAAAACGTTTAAAAAGATAGCTACAAAGTGGGGTGAACTATTGGATGTTGATGACCATGACGAGATGAGTTTTCATTCAAAGAGGAATGCATTCAACCGTAAGATAGTTCCAACATATGTGAAAACTTTAAATTTGTTTTCAAAGGTAAAGTGCAATTTGTTTCGAGCTATGAAGCTACCGGAGGTTTACCGAGTTATCCGAAGACGTGAGGATGATGATCATTATGAACAAGAATTCATCAGCAGTGAACAGTCGGATCTTGGTTTACATATTGATGGAGAGGATAATGTGCTTCTGAGGTGCTGAAACAATTTTTGAGAATTTCTGATGGATGAAAGGTGAGGCATTCGGCGGATCCTTATGGTTTATACTCATTTCTAATAAAAACAAAGTTAATCTGATGTAATTCGGTGAGTCAATGATGAGAATCCTAGCCTCAAATATCCTCCCAGTTTTACTCCTAGTATGGAAAAGAATGGTTCAAAGTCAAAGGATGATCAGGTCCAGAATATAAGTGATAATCAGTTAAATGGTGATAATGAGTCTGTGCATCAGGTTGAACGTGAAGATAACAGGAATAGTGATGGTGCTAAAACTAATTCTACAGGTTCAAGGAAATTCAAGATGTCTGAAATACCACGTACTGGTGGATCTATCTTAAGTGTCATGGAGGAAATTGTGAAGGTGGGTATAACAATGGGGTATAATATGGATGGGTGTGCGAATGATATTACCAAAATAATTGAATCACAAGGAGGGTACGGGGTTAATAGATGAATTTTCTGTCTTTAAATGTTCAAGGCCTCGCCCAAAAGGCTAAAAAAGATTGGGTAAAGGAGTTGTGTAATAAGAATAAAGTGAGTTTCGTGGGGTTACAAGAAACTAAGATGGAGTCTATTGATTTACTTAGTGTGAGACTCTGTTGGGGTAATGTAAACTTTGATTACGTTCATAGTGACTCTATTGGTAATTCTGGAGGGATTCTTTGTATTTGGGACCCAAATTCGTTTCGTAAGGACAGTGTTACTGTGTCGGATTATTTTGTCATTGTTCGTGGTGTGTGGATTAAATCGGGGATGGATATCCTTATTGTTGTGGTATATGCGCCACATGATGTTAGAGATAAACGGCTATTATGGGATTATCTTTCTCATGTATCGAACCAATGGGCCGGTGAGGTTGTGATGATGGGAGATTTTAACGAAGTTAGATACAAATCGGACAGATTTGGATCGAATTTCAATGCTCATGGTGCGGATATTTTTAATAATTTTATTATTATTAACGCAGGTCTTGAAGAGGTTCCTCTTGGTGATGTGACATATACTTGGTGCACAAATCCGCTTTTAAATGAGCAAGTTGGATAGGTTCTCGTTTCGGAAATTTGTTAAACACATGTCCTAATACTAAGTGCTATTAATATGGATAGAGTTCTCTCGATACATCGCACTTTTTTACTTGTGAAGGCATCTTTAGAATGGCCCGACTCCGTTTCGGTTTTTTCACTTTTGGTTTGATGTGGATGGTTTTGATAAATTTGTTACAGATTCTTGGAAAGATGCTCCTGGGGATGATTCAAATGCTATGCGTAACTTGTGTGGTAAGTTTGAGTTCTCAAGTGAAAATCCGAGTCTTGGTATGCAGTTACAGATACTTTCCAAAGGTTTCTGTTACTAATTTCAAGAAGAACTACGGATCTTGGATGAATGATTGTTAACGGTAATGGATCGGACGTGATTGTATAACACGTTTGAGATTCTTGGTAAATTACAGCCAGTGAATAAAAAAAGGCCCCCCCCCCCCCCCCCCCCCCCCATAAGCTTCGGAGTGCTCAAAAGGCTAAGATCAAATGGTATGTAGAAGGAGATGAGAATACGAAGTTTTTTCATGGCATACTTAACAAGAAACATAGCCAATTAAATATTCGGGGAATAATGATTAATGGGAAAGTGTACTGTAATCCGAGGTGTGAAACAGGAATTCTTTCAGCACTTTCGAAACAGGTTTGATAAGCCTCCAGATCAGAATGCTCATATTGATATGCCTTTTCCGAATTCACTTTCGACTGATCAGCAGAAAGACCTTGAGTGTATGGTTTCTAAAGAAGAGGTCAAAAGGGCGGTGTGGGATTGCGGAACAGACAAATCACCGGGTCCAGATGGTTTCACATTTGGATTTTATCGGACACTTTTGGTCAACTATTGAAATCGTTGTTTTTGAGGCGAATAAGTACTTTTTCACATGTGGTTGAAATCCCGAAGGGATGTAATTCGACGTTTATTGCTTTGATCCCAAAGAATCCCGATGCCAACATGGTTAAGGATTTTCGCCCTATTAGCTTGATTGGGAGTATATATAAGATTATCGCCAAAATTTTGACTAATCGTCTTGTTGGTGTTCTTGGGGATATTGTAAATGAGGTTCAATCGACTTTCATATCGGAGAGACAAATCCTTGACGGTCCATTTATCCTTAATGAGATTATGCAATGGTGTCGTAGGAGGAAAAAACAATCCCTTATTTTCAAAGTCGACTTTGAGAAAGCATACGATTCGGTTCGATGGGATTTCTTGGATGATATATTGGTAAAATTTAGTTTTGGTATCAAATGGAGAGGATGGATTCAAAACTGCCTTAATTCGTCTAAAGGCTCAATTCTTGTCAATGGGAGTCCTACGGAGGAATTTTGAGATCTTCAAATGGCAACAATTCATATGATCGACAAAATGATTACATTGATTTTTTTATCTAAGGTTCATCTTAATTAAAAATCGAAAGAAATTATTTCAGATAAGAAGTAAGATCTGAAAGAGGAAAAAATATACGTGTTGAAAGTATTAAGAAAGAAACAAAAAGAAAATATGAAAGAACACTGTTTTAAAAGATAAGAAGAACGAAGCTAAACAAACATAACTTAAGAGACATACCCGTTTTCAGAAAAAAGAACGAAAAAAACACAACACAAAGCATAACGTATTTAACGTCCGTTTGGTTGTGACGATTAAAAAGAAAAAAATAAAACTTGTCGCTAGAAAAGATTAATATAGATTCTTTTATTCCAAATTAATACTTTATGTTTTCTTTTTGAATATTTTAATTTAATTGTCTATTACTAAGAACAGATAAAAAAGTTTGATCAAATTTATTATAGATTTCTTGTTTTAAATTAATATTCTTATTACAAACTTAAGGAAGACTTTAATTAATTAACTAAGAGTAAAACTATCATTCTGCTAAAAAGTAATAAATAAAAAGCAGTAATAAACACATTTTTATTAAACTGTGTGTTTTTTTGTCGGGGAACAATAACTTTGAGACGGAGAGAGTATGAAGAAGGTTTAGAGAACAGGAGTAACCAGGTGTTGCTTTTGCGCAACAACGGAAACCGATCTTGTTAAAGAAAAACTAGATAAAAGAAGAAAATATTTGAAGGGATAATGGCTAGAGGCAACGGCTTATGGTGGAGAAAGGATAAATGGTGGCGGTTAGGTTTTGGCAGGGTGAGGCAGAGGCAGTTTTTCATGGTTACCGACTACGTCTTGAGACCATACATGTTCATGATACCATGTTGAACATTGAAAACTCCGTGACCGGTTTAACTTTATTATTACCTCCGTCCCATATTAAATGTCTAGTTTTGACTTTTTTAGTCTTTCTTTTTCAACTTTGACTTTAAATAGCTTTTTGGTGTTATATAATACTTGATGAAAATTATACCAAATGAAAATACATTTAAAACTCAATTCATTCATATATTTTACATCAAGTATTATATAACACAAACAAATATATTTAAGGTCAAAGTTAAAAAAAAAATACCTCAAAAAATTAAAATGTACATTTAATATGAAACAGGGGGAGTAATAATCATTATTTATAGTTTATAAAGGTAACATAAACTTAACTCTAATGAACCTTAAACTCATAAATCAGCTTTAGCCGAATATAGTAAACCATAATGGCATAATCTATTCTCTAATACTTTGAAATTTCAAGGTAATCTATAATGTACTTGCTTTATAAAAATGTAAGATATAAGAAAAACAACGTGATACAAAACTCACTTGAGATCAAATGAGAAGAAAACATAAAATAAGAAAAATAAGAAATAATTATAATAATATATTTGAGATGCATCCTTAGTCTTTTACATGTTTTATAGCTCAAAATTATATGCACATACATATATTAGATTAGATGCATTTCATCAAGTTAGGTGAATCCTATGAATTTTTTGTCTTTTGCGCGTCAAATATGTTGCTAGTATCACTTTGCATTGTTTTCACTTAAAAATCACTTTTAAAACTAATTGAAGTGAATCCGATTGAAATGAATGCATCTCAAATGTATCCTTATTCTTTTCGTTTTCTCTTACTTGATCGTTATCCTATATGTTAGTGACAGTTGTTTTAAACTTGTGAAACCTTACCAAGCTGGCTGGAATCCCAAAAAATATGCTCATAACGTGCTACTACTTACGAGTACGTTATATGATGGCAGTTACAAAAGAAACACGTTGGTACTTTGGATCAGAAGTTCTCTTTTTGACTTGTGTGATACTTTCCATTTTTTTTTCTCTAAGTATTATACATACTCATAAAAGCTATGTTTAATAAAAAAAACATCTATACAAATACAGTTCTTGAAGTTGTGTTCATCATTTTACTTAAAAGCATATAGCTCCTTAAGGGTGATAAGCGATCGACTACCATTTTCTGTATAACGACTCTTCTGATGTATATGCTATTGGATTGGATGTTGTCATCAACAAATTGTTAGTATTCACATAGACTGCAAAGAGTATGATAAATATAGTAGATAAGCGTTTTTTGTATGTATAGGATAGTGAGTTTAAGACATTTAGGATTTGTTTATGCCCTTTCTACCCACCTATAATTGTTTCGTACAACATTTTACATGAATAAACCTGTCTTAGCATGTCATGTGGTTACCTAGTCCATTAGCTCGTTAGTGAAAATCCACGAGAAGGTACGATCCTCACCCTGTTCTCTAAGTGATCAAAACATCATTCTTAGTCCTGCCTCTCCGCGACGTTTAGGCGTTTAGCTATTTCCTTAGACCGATGACAATCCTTCATGCATATTCATTCTAAATGTTCTATCGTTGGATGCTTCATCCTATATATTTCATTTGGCCTTATCTCACTTGTCCATTACACAGGAAGAACATATAACTTTTGAGAGTTTAGCACAACTTTTCACAAGATCCTGTACAAAATTCCTTTTATTATAAGTTCTAAAATTTGGATTATAAAAAAAAATGGGCTGAACTGAAGTAGCCCAATAATATAATTACACATACTAAAAAAAAAAAAAATTAGTACAGTCCAAAATACATTTCTATGATTTTTTTTTTCCGCTAAATGCTAATGTGTGTCTAACCGGGATACATTCATGTGGACGAACGGTGCAATTTTTTTCCGTTAAATGCTAATGTGTGTCTAACCAGAAGGGTATTTTCGTCTTTTTGCTTGTAAAAGATGTATTTTGCACAAGTTTTTTTTATGGATGAACGTAAATTGACAGCAATACCCTTTTATTTAATAGTGAAATGATAAAAATACCTTTCATGTTAGACACAATTTAACATTTAACGGGAAAAAAATCACCATTGATCATCAGGGATGAATGATGACTAATTATTACTAACAGATGGTTTTTACTAACATTTTGGCCAGAGATTGACATGTTTTTTGACAAACCACATTAATGTTATTTTGGATTTACTGTTTTGTCATGACTGAAAATGGGTGCGTGGTTCTCTAGTGAGTCCGCCCACGTATAGAATACGTTTATAATGTTTTTGTATGAACGAATGTTTTTGTAAGATTTTATAAAGAATAAACTTGTTGCAATTGATGAGGATGATTTGGGTGTGAGGTTGTTGAATCACAAATGTGATTATTAAATGGGAATCAAAATTTCACTTGTCAAAAAATTCCACCGCATTTAATGCAAAATGAACGGACTTTTGGCCCACAGTTTGCTACTAAAAACACTTTGCTACTAAACGGTTAAACAATCATAAAAACCATATATGTGTGTTTGGCAATATTAGCAGTAACTGGAAGATGTAGTACTAGCGTTTATATTCTAACGCTTCTTCAAGTAATATTTGTAAAATTAGCGTTTGAAAAAAGCCACACGTTGCTTGCCCTACAGTCCTTATATTTCAAATAACATGCTGGTTACTTTTTTACCTAAAATTTTGACTTATAACTCTTGCATAGGCATATGTAGAATTAGGTTATCTCCAATAACCATTTGTTTTAGTAAAAAAAGAACAGTAACAAAATGCAATATATTATTCATCCGTTGGCCTCTTGCCATATACACAACCTATTTGTATTTATAAAATCCTTTAAATATCTAATACAACATACTTACCAAACTTGATCAAAGCTATGAGTTTATTTCAGCACCGCTACTACTAGTAGCCTACTAGTTGGCCTACAGATATTCACAAGCTTTCAAGATTATTTTCAATGAGTTTCAAGCTTCCAAAGTTCATGTGCACAGCTTCATGATGTTCATTTGTTTGCAACAATGCAAAATTGGTGTGTATAAAGTTTTTAATCCATGTATTATGGATATACAACTATGTTGTCAAGTCTTTACACATCTTTTGTTGTTTCTTTAAGATAAGGGGTGTTTGGTTAGTTATATTGGCAGAGAGTAGAAAAAGGGTGTTTGGTTAAGTGGCAAAATATTTTCTTTTCTATTGTTCACGCTACAGAGAGAAAAAAACAATACATGCCCTTCATTCTCAGCCGTTGAAACAATGTGAAAATTAAATCCTAGCCATTAAAAAAGAAACATCACCTACATTTTAGCTATTAACCTAGCAGTACTATTAACCTAGCCATTGAAAAGGAATTTCGTATACATGAATTTGGATAAAGCACATGTGATAAGTATGAAAAACTAGCAGTACTAGGTTTATGGGATAACACTTTTGACTATATTCTCCCAACAAACTATCAACATTATCTTTGTTGCTTTTAACTTTTGGCGCCATTTTTCACTTTCTGGCTCTATATAAAGAGTGGGCTAGACTCACAGTATTGTCACTATCAATCCCATTTGTCACTCTCTCAAAAGTAGTTAAACAAAATATCAGATATCATGGCAAACATAGGAGGTCTTCCAAACAACTTTGTGAATGAGACCACAGTTGCACTAAAGAAACGAAAACGTGAAGAGAACCTGAAGAACTGGAAATGGGAAGATGTCATTGTCATCGATGATGTCGATGTCCCAAACGAGGTTGCTGAAACAGATGACAATGTTTAAGTGAAAGAGGAACACGTCACTCTCGATGTCCCAAATCAACATGTAACACACAAAATGCTTCTATCCTTATTCTTTATTATCGTATTCATCTTTCGCATATGTGAAGTAACAAAGTATAATTTTACATGTAGGATGTTGAAAATGATGATGATGTCCCACCGGCACCAATCAAGCGAAGTAAGAAACACCATATCAAAATCAGTGCCAGAAACAGGTTGTATCGTGTGTTTGATAGTGAGGAAGATGAAGACGAGGCTGAAAACAAAAACCTGTGGCCATTTGATGATGAAGTTGCAGACGAAGATGAATATGATGATGAAGTTGACGACGAAGATGAATGGCCTTAGGACCATCTTCGACTATGTTTGTTTTAAATCATATTGTTATTGTCTTATTGGGCTTTAGGATGTTTTTCCCGTTCATGTACTTCTCCAATTTCTTATTGGTAGAATCAATAAATCAATAAATTTCTTATTGTCTTATTGATGCAAGTCTGTGACATGTCATTACACATAGCAATTACCCTGTTAAAGCCTGTTAAGTTTGTGCAAATACTATGTAACCATTTTGTGTGTTGGATATGATCTTTTGCATAGGCAATATATATTGCATCTGTTAAACTGTTAAAGCCTATGAAACGCATGCCAAAATGGTTCCCGATGTTGACCCTCAATGGCTCAAACACTTCTTTGGTTCCTTTATTTCAACCAAGTATTCACCTGTTAGATATGATCTTTTGATTACAAAACTAGAACACTACATTCTTAAATAATTCGCGAGGGTATAGTCCGGAACAGGTTTTGCCACAATCACCTTTGAACTCGAGGTCTAACGGTAACCGTATCTTAACACCATCTACGACTATACCCTCGCGAATTACATCGTCGCCCCTTGAACTATCTTTTGTTGCAAACACTCATGTTACAACACCACCAGTACGATGTCCTGGTCGACCTCCACTGCAGCCAAATGTTGTGCAACCTCGGCGCAATGTTAGACCACGTGAGTATATCTAACAACTATCAATATAAAGACTTATTTTAGATTATACGTAATTAACAGTATATCTTCTTACAATGTTGCTAAAGGATTTGGCCATAGTTCAAAGGGTCTTTTGTGGTGCCATTTTTGATGATTTCTTTGTATATTTGTTTGGTGATGTCAATCATGTTGTTCACTAAGATAGTTTACATGGCTTTAGTGGTTGATAGTTTACATGGCTTTGGTGATTCGGTACATTAGACTATTTAAGAAAACTACTAAGAAACGTTACAAATATGAACCCCAAAAAAATTTGTGCAACTTTGGTACTCATATATTCCTCTCATAAAACAAAGGCCTACTTCAAGTTTGTTCTTTATACACACATATACATTCATGTTTGCATAAATAATCTACATAGAAACATGTTGAATTGTTTAACTTTTGCTCATAACTGATCTAAATTAATGAATAGATAAC
>BQNB010093240.1:0-26415 GCA_026074375.1 Tanacetum coccineum | reverse complement strand
AGAGAGAAAGAGAAAAGATCAGAGGTGTGTTATATGTGTTTGGTGTGTGCTTTTTGTTAATAAACAACATGTACACACAAAGTGTATGAAAAAGGTCTGCGTTTTGTGGTATAAACAACGGATAAGGTAGAAAACTAAAGGAATGGGTCGGGTGACATTCAATACTCAACCATTGGGTCTCGGATTTGTTTGAGTCAGGCGGGTTGTGATTAATACTCTTACCCGAGCTCCCCCGCCTTTTGTAAGGTTGGATAATAAAATATAAATTGAATTGTTAGTTAGTAATATTTTATTTGTGTGTTTAGGCTGGATGAAGTGGTGGGATAAAATTCATCATTCACCTTAGCGCTACATCAGTTTTCTTTCTTCTCTCACTTAACTCACCACAACTCACCATTCAACTAAGGGTGTAATCGAGTCAAGCCGAGCTCGAGCTTGACATGGCTTGAGCTTGGTTTGAAAAGAAAATAGTAGGCTTGAGCTTGGCTTGATAGCTCGTCAAGCTTTAACCATATAGGCTTGAGCTTAGCTTGAGTAGGATTTGATTAAAGCTTGAGCTTGGCTTGAAAAGTTTGAATGTGTACGAAATTAATGTATTTAATAACCAAACGCTCAAACTCATCAATAAACATATGCACAAAGTAAAACAAACAAAAATCATTGTTAGCCGTGTTTTTATTAAAGTGATGGTCATTAAGATATTCGCCGGGAGGGCCTTGTATAAGGGGGGGGATAGAGAAGTGACGGCTTACAGGTGTCTAGAGCGATCATGGGGCGTTGTGGGTCAGACAGTCAGGACCGGTTATAGTGTTACATTCTAATGATGGCTTAAACACACAGACTGGGACCAACTGTAGCGCAGTGGATGGTGTCGATTGTTTGTGGTCTGTGCTTAAGAGACTCAAATCTTCGCTTTCATTCTGGGGTATTTGAGGTCTATTGTCGAGCAGCTATGGACAATACAAGCCAACAACCCAAGAAGGGTTTTATCTCTTATAACTATATAAAGCCCTCTCCAAGTATGGAGAGGGTGTTGCTTCTCATTTCTTTCTAGTGCAAGTAACCATCTTCATTTTTTTCTCTTTGTCTCTCCCTCTGAAATTCTTTTGTATTTAATAGCCAAACGCCCAAACTCATCAATTAACATATGCATAAAGTAAAACAAACAAAAACCATAAGTGAAAACCAAAGTAGATCCATTAAACATTAATAAAACTAACAATAACATTCTCGTACTAAAGTCTAACATTAGAATGAAACATAAGCTAAAGTACTAGTAATTAATGTTCAAACGTACAAAGTATTTCAACAAAACATACATTAGCCAAAGTACTAATTAGTTTTTGATTAGTTTTGGCTAATGTTCTCAAAAGTCAAAACTATGTATGAAGAATACAAAGCACTATAATATAAATCGTTAGATTAATTATGGTTAAATGTCATTTTAGAATACCTTATTCATTTATTTATGAAATAGGTCCTTATAATTAAGTTAATACTCAAATTACCCCTTAATTACTAATATGATTTAATTATATATTGAAGCTCAAAAAAGCTTGATAAGAGCTCGAGCCGAGCTATTAAAAGCTTGAGATTGGCTTGTTATGGGTTTTGAGCTAATTTTTAGGCTTAAGCTTGATAAAAGATTGTCTTGATCGAGTCAACTCGAGCTCGAGTTGCTTGATTAAAGCTTGACTTGATTACAACCCTACATTCAACCGCAATGGTAAAAACTAACTCACCGTTCGTACCCATTTTTATCTGAATACTTTTATTAATAAACTAAAAATGTAAATGTCAACGTAAACTAAATGTAGAAAATTAATAAAAACGTAAGACGTACTAAATTAAAAACTTTTATTCATAAGTTAAAAACATTACATAGACTTCGAATATTAAAAATATCTCAATTAAAGCTAAAATTAAGCATTACGAGACAAGTGTTCGACCAAGTCGGCTCGAAGGTTTTGATGCACTTGTGCTGATATGATGTGCCTCGTAACTTGTCGTACTTGTTCAGCGGATCGTTCGAGGTCGTTCGGTTGATGTGCTTCCTCCGGGAACCATGTGGGAGATGTCGCAACTCCTTTGAATTTTCGAATCATATTATGTAATATGATGCATGTGTGCATCATTTTCATTATTCTTTCTTTTTTAAGCGCTCGTGCGGGATTGACTAGAAAATCAAGCGATAGACGTGAACTTCTCTCACTGATTTGCAGATATTCATCTAGAAAATCAGCATTAATGTCGTATGCCAATTGATGAATTGCATAGGTGCACTTTAACAATGGAGAAATGCCTTATTTTCCAGTACAATCAATATTATCACAAAAGTATGCATCGTGATTAGTTACTTCATTAACTATCCAGTTGAAAAGGGGATGAGCCATTCGGAACGTCTTTCGTAATTTATATGCATCGTACATCGGGTTCTCGCTAAAAAAGGCGGCAACTAAACGGTCATGAGCACCAATACGATCTTGATTTATGGGGGTTCTCGTCAGTTGATTTGCTTGTCGTCTGTTCCTAATAAATACCATCACTCTTTTAAGAAAATTCACCCTACGGCTAACAACTTATTCTCCTTCTTCTACATCCAGCAACATAAACGTATACGAATTCATTTTGATTAAATGAGGAATGAATTATATGTTGTTTGAGTAAGAATACGAGAAGTGTGTATAAAAATGGTGAAGTTTATAGGTAAAAAGGGGGTAGTGTAAATTTTTTAAAACCTTGCAATGGATACAAAAGGGTTGAGGCCCATTTTTATTTAAACTTATGGTGGTGAGTCACTCACCATTCAACCTCCAACTCACGCGTAACTTTGTGCCACCAGAGGGGAAACTCACGCGTGAGTTTTGAACTCACGCCGTGAGTTTAATACCACTCCGTCCAGCCTTAGATAATCTAAGGCTACTTTTACCCATTACCATTAAAAACACCCTTCATCGGACATATTATTGTCACATAAGCTTTCTCTCTCTTATTTTTTACCCTTACTTCCTCTCACAATTCACTGTTATCAATTACACCACCCCTCATCGGACAACTTATTTTTTGTTAAAAACTAAAACTTTTATTATTCATAAATTAAAAGCATTACATTAAAAATAAAAAAACATTACATTCAAAATAAAAAAAATATAAATTAAACATTGCGAGATACGTGTTCGATTAAATTGGCTTTAAACATTTGTTGCGCTTGTGACGATTTGATGTACCTGATAATTCTATGCCTTTATTCATCAGATCGTATGAGGTCATATGGTTGACGTTCTTCCTTCAGATACCATTTGGGGCATATTGCATCCTCGCGGTCTTTATAATCATATTATGTAATATGATGCATGTATACATAATATTCGCTAATTTCTCTTTGATATACGCCCATGCGGGAGTGGCTAATATAGCCCATTGCTTCTTTAAAGCATCAAATGCCCGTTCAACATCTTTCCTTGCCCCTTCATGCATTGCTTTATACCGTAAACGCTTGTGGTCATCATCAGACAAATTTATAACCGACTTAACAAATGGCACCCATCCCGGATATATCCCGTCACAAAGATAATATCCCAAAGGGTAAGTTACGTCGTTAGCCACAAACAGAATCTCTGGTGCTTTTCCTAGTTTGAGATCGTTGAGTAAAGGAGATCGATTAATAACGTTGATGTCGTTGTTCGACCCAGCAACATCAAAAAAAGATTGGCATATCCATTAGTCTTCTGATGCAACAACCTCCAACAAAATGAATGGCAACGGACCATGATCACGTCTACAGTATTGTGCTTTGTGTGCGATTGGACAACCAAACCACGCCCAATCTGTACAATCCAGACTTCCAAGCATTCCCGGCAACCCGTGTTTTTCTTCATGACACGTGTATAGTTTTTCAACATCAAAGATAGTTGGTTTTCATAAAAATTTAGGTCCAAAAATCTCCGTAACATACCTACAAAAATGTTCAAGAGATATACGAGAAGTGACGTGGCCCATTTGCAAATGTTCACAAAGGGTGTCAGGAACGGTGTCGTATGCTAATTGACGAATCACTTAGGTGCACTTCATCAACGGGAAAATTCCTAGTCTTCCGGTACAATCTTCTTTCTCACGAAAGTATGCACAATGAATAGTTACTTCTTCAACTATCCATGTGAAAAGTTTTTGACTCATTCGGAACTTCTCCTCGAAACGTGCTGTCGGAAACATCGGATTGTCACTAAAATAGGCTGCAACTAAACGTTCATGAGCATCATAGTGATAACGATTTATGTTAGTTCTCTTTTGTCGTTTTGGTTTTGGTAAACAAACCAAAAACGATAATGCTCTGCTAAAAAAATCAAGTCACGTCGGATTTTTTCTTCTATTTCTGCCTGTAACTCTTTAATGTCTGGGAGCATTATTGGTTCGTAATTCGTATCCATAATAGGTTTTGTTTGAGTTGTGTGATATTAAGTTTGAAGTAGTGTAAAGAATGAGGGGTATATGGTATATTATTTGAAGTTGTGTTTAAATTTTTTGAAGTTTAAAGGGTATTTGTAGGTAAATAAATTGATAGTGGGAAAATGTTTTTTCATATACACAACTATCTGTTTGATTGTGGCCCCGCATTTCACAATGCTCTATAAGTGATGTAGTCACCTTCGTGACACTTTTTACCTCTTCCTCACGCGTGAGGATTATAGCTATTAGAGGGGTGGCGCGTGAGGATTTCCCTCATCGGAGGTCACGAACACTCCTTCACGACGCGATAAATGCAGCCTAACCATACAAATTCTCAAGTTAGCAAAATGTCATATATTGTGTATGCTTTAAAACTTGTGTAAGCTCACATTTATATGACTAGTTGATAAGATTGTGGGATGATAGATACATAATTGATGAGTTTGTAAATCACTTAAACATCGTGTTTTTAGGTTTTTTATAAATAAAAAAAAGTAGAGGAAAGAAAGCAAATATACACAAATAATTATATTCTTAACTTAAAATGAACATGAAAAAAAGTTAAAGAAACTTTACTCTTTCATATTCTCAAGTTAAAATGAAATGAAATAAAATTTACATAGTTACAATAATGCTTTTCATATACACTTTATTATACAAATATTGAATTAAAAAAGGATAATTGTGGTATTTATATTTCGTTTTTTTCTTTCTTTTTCACCTCAAAATTAAGGTGAAAGTTTTGAAAGAAAAAACCTTCATCTTTCACCCTTTTACTTTCGTTTTCTTTACTAAAAAAAACGTAAGAACATGAGTCTTTTTTATACCCTATAACTTTTTTCACCCTTTTACTCAACTAGAGAACATAGTATAGTAAAATAACACAGATGATGATTCTATGTTGATTTTTGAGAAAATTATGACATTTACCATTTACCATAAAAAAAGATATCCAGTTACCTCTTTGGTCTCATCTTTCATGTTTTTAGTTACGAGAATAACATGTCAAAAGTAAAAGATGATGTGGCTCCATTAGGAAAGGGTCATTGAGATTGTGATTGGACAAACTGCGAGTAGACAATAGGGTTCTTACAATTGTGATTGATTGAGATGAGAATGTTACCCTACTAAGAAGTTATGTGCCTTTGTCTAGTGTGAAACAGTCGTTCCCAATTACAATTCAGGTTGTTTTCTCTCCCCCTGAAAATTTAAGAATAAACATGACTAAATTTATTAAGGAATGATTGGTATGTAAAAAATCCTTATGTAAAAAATCCAACCAAGTAACTTTTTCTTAATATATTTTTTCATCAATCCACGAATTATATGTTGTGAATTCAGATTTTTGAGATTATAAGACTGGATGTAGTAGGCCTCATTTGTCCACACTAAAGCCAAAGACCACGTGTGGTGGTCTATTACATCATCATCATCACCACCACCACCACATGGTGGTGTGTTTTTCGTTTGGTTTGGTTGGCTATTTGAATGAACGTTAGATGATACAAAGTAGTCGTTGGCTATTTGTGTATATGCAAAAGGAATATTTATTTATTTTAAATATTTTAATTTACCTATAAATACATCGTCATTCTTTATTTATTTACACATTCAAAACACATTCTTTATCATTATCCACATACATTTTTCTCATTTCTCCATTTTTCCAAATGGATTCCACCGCTTTCATGATAACGTTATCATCGGAAGAAAAAGAAGTTAATGTATGAATCTAGAGTTTTTAAAAGATGTGGCATTGATGCTTGTGAATAGCCACGGTGAAAGTCCGCGAAGAAGAAAAAAAAGTGTATCATCACGAATCACAGTAAACATAGGTCGTTTTGGTCCCCGTGATCGTCCAATGGTCGTTTAATTTTTCAAAAACTCTAAGGGGCTGTTTGGTTCGCTGAATATTTTTGATGGAATTGTAATCTGTCAAAGGAATTGTAATCTAAAGGAATTGTAATCTGAATTTTCAAAATCTGTCATGTGTTTGGTTGGTAGAATGTAATGTAATTCAATATATATTCATTTACATAATCCTGTTTGGTTTTTAAATCTGTTAAATGAATTGTAATTTAATTTTTTTGAAAAATAACATAATTTTATAGTGTCTATCATATATATGTGTTAATAATATCTAAACCAATATAAATATCAATACATGATTATAAAAGAAAAGATTAAAAACACATTTTAGCATTAAAAAACGAGAATATTCGACATGTCAAAGTACAAAAGGTTCATCACCATGATCATAAGTTCTTAAAACATAACGGATTACAAAGTAAAACTTAAACACCCATAACGGCACATAAACAAGTTCTAATAACAACACTACAGATCATCCACATACAATACCAACTCAAACACCCAAAAAGACACAAGTTCTAAAACAACACTACAGATCATTAATACACATTCCTAACTTAAACACCCAAAAAGACACATAACAAGTTATAATAACAGCACTACAAATCTTTCCCACATTACCATAGTCAAACTTATTACGACAACATGAAACGCACCCACTCCTCCCTTTCGTCTTCTTTTAAATCCCAAAAGGTCAACACGTTGTCGGGTTCACTTTTTATCTTTCTAATTGCTCTAAACCTTTCCACTTTAGTCAATGATTCTATTTTTTGAAGTGCATAAGTGACGAGGTTTGTTTTATTTTTTAACTCAACATCAAGCTTTATACCTTTACTCATTTCGGCTGATGAATCTTTAATTTGATCTCCAAGTAATTTAGCTCTTCACTAACCACCTCGGCTAAAGAAGACACGCTGCCTATGCTTTTCCTTTTTCTAGAACGAAGACTGGAAATTTCCCCAACACCACTCATATTTGTACGTGCATCATGGCTTACTTCCATCGCTTCATCAAATGCATCATTTGAGTTTTTAAGTGCTTATATATAAATTACTACAAATGCCTTAATGAAAAAAGTACAGCACATGTTTTATAAGTTACATAAATTTCAGTTGGTAGCATTCCATGTCTCAAACATACTTTGCGCTAAATTATTTCTAAAGTCGGTCCATTCATTTGAAGTCCCAATAGAATGTACATTATCTTCAGCTTCTCCTAGGTCTCCAGTTCCTTGATCTGATTCATCTTGAGTCTCAAATGGGTCAACCGGCATTTCTTGTCTTATAAAGTTATGAAGGAGACAACATGCCATTATGATCCTATTTTTTAAGTCAACCGGATGATACGAGTTGTCCCTTAAAACTCCCTATCTTATTGGAATTTAATAATCTGTTAACCATTAACCACCACGAGTACGCAGCGGATATGGATCAAGTATGGTGAATATAATTAACACACAATAAATAAACAAAAGGGTAAATAGAAAACTAACCCTTGAAGTCAACTGCAAAAGAATAAACCGGAGATCTAGAAAATGCTTCCGAAACTAGTGGTTAAACTACCACCTCTACAGTTGCTCACACAACACGTCAAACAAATACTACGATGTAGTCGTTTGCTTCACGTAACCAAACATCTCTTGTTTTACTTGACAAGCTTTAAAACCAAATCGATTCCGTAAATAGGATGCGTAATTTCGAATGGTTATAAAAGAGAGCGGTATAGGATGATTAAATTAATTAACGTTGGCATGAGACAAGATAATGCAACCATTAATAATTTTATTCATAATCAAATGCTTTTTATTTTGTCCCAGCATGGATAAAAAGAAAAGCAGATATTTTGATCGTATGTATTGTGTGTGTCAGGTGAATCGGACGAATTTTCTTAGAGACAAAATAATGAGAGGAATGAGGTGTTTATATAGCACCTCAACCTTAATAACTCTAAAATCTTGAAGATAATTTTCAAATTTTAGTTATCAAATCTTTACCTTATCTACATAAATACATCATCTATCATTAAAAAATTACATCATTATCAACATAATGTTGACTCAAAACCCCTTTCCAAAATCTGCACTTATGGAGGAGGATAAAGGGTTTTCATTTCGGACATTTAAGCGCTTCTCTTTTTTTTTACTTTAGCGGTATATAAAGTTGTTAAGCGTCCAACGGAATCTAACGAACGTTTAATTATATTCGTGAAACATATTATATATTTAATATAATATATAACAGTATATATATTAATTACTAATAAACGTACTCTTCGTGTATTACGTGTGGGCCCCAATAGGACTCACACATTTCTAGTGATATAGGTGCGATCATATACATATCCTACAGCTTCTACACTTGGTGTTGGAGTAGCAGTCTGCCCTTATACTTAACGACAAGAGAGTATAGCTAACTATCATTTTCATTGTTATAAGAGCTATGAAATGTCTGAGTAAGTTTTCATATTCATTCTCCATTTGCATGGTTATTTTTATCTCTTGCTTACTCATCCATGTTTCAGATTCCTGTTAAACCTATGGAGATGGATCCTAACTTCATTGTCATATAGTTTAACCATTTAGGTTTCTCGTTTTAGAACTTAATACAGTATACCAAGTGTAATCAAAGAATTATCTTGCATTACCCTTTGGTGTCGCGACCACACTATTATCTGTTAATTAATTCTGGAGAGGCGCCCGATGGTATCTTACTGCCACATCAAGTGGAGGGAAAACAAATTCTTTGTGAATACAAGTGTTGGTGATGCTGCTTCACATCACTTCCAATAATAGTCTTTTATAACATCATTTTCAGGTTAGAGTTTGACTTAGAATTAAAAGTGATATCCACACCATGACCAGATCTTGTTTGTTAGTCTTCATGTCGAGGATGACTAATAACCATTTTTCGATATTTTAATCATGACTAAGGATCCAAAAGTAAATAATCGAAGATTGGGGAGTCCAATATGCATCCCTTGTGAATAACATATGAGTTTGGCGGGAACCATCCATATATTCAAAGAATATAACTAACACTCACATTTGTCTTATGTAACAATACTCCCATACTGTTAACCGACAATGGACATATTTAGAATGATAAATCATTCATGGATTAAACATGCAAATATAGGATAACAATTATTATATGTATGAATGACAAATACCTCATATCTTCATTCATCAGAAAGTAAAAATTGTCTTACATCCCAATTATCCAAATACTAAAAACAGATATGCATGACATATTTAAGCGAAGTTGAAGTCCAATGTATCTAACATTTCCACTTTTTCTTTACAAGACAGCTAAATAGCCATCTGAGTAAATTTTCCGAATACTTGTTTCAAATTCACAAATTGTGAAGAATTTGAACGATATGATGAGTGTCGTATGTATATTTGCATACTATTGCAAGAATCATAGTATAGAAATGTGACAATACCTACAATGAGGTATTTGAAGTCAGCAACATAACTATCTTAGACAGTCATCTTTACAGTTTCTTAAAATGTAAAGTATTCTCATTCTTTAATATGTATTGCAACAATACTCTTGGTTAAGCATATCCAGTTAGCAAATTTATCATAAAATGATGAAATCCAACGTAACTAGGATTGATTACCCCTTAGCATCGTGTGTACACAAATAACACTATGCCTTATATAATTCGTAAACATTTGTTTTAACAGTCATCTAAACCACTCTCAATTAGATACTGTTGCTATCAGTCATCTAAACACTCTCAATTAGATATTGTTGTTGTTAGCTCATCTTGCTCTTGTGCAAAAGTAACAACCAGTCTCATACACAATATAATATATACATGATGAATCCTTAGTTAAAAAAACACAAGGTTTTCATCCATGTATTAAATTATCTCAAGTGAAATATATCATTTAAGACTTGCTTCAATGATGTATTGCATTGTGTTGGACTTAATTTCCACACATGTTTATTACAATAAACATTCATTCCAAAGTTGTTTGTTTTATTTCCTAAATTTCCAAGTGAAGTTTCATTCCAATCTCAAGGATTAACATCTAGCTTAAATGGAATGATCCCTTCAATATGTTACACAACATATGAATTTTAAGGAAAAGCATAGTGCTCCCACTTGATGTCAAGTGTACTCAGGAGTTATCTTAATTTAATCAAAAAATCATATTGTGATTAAACTTAAGATCTCAGCTCCTAGATGCATGATTTAATCCATACTTGGATTCTATTATCTTGTATACTTTATAAAGATTATTTTAAACTCATAACCTTTTGATTACACATCGTCCTCGCAAAAGGTAATCATAAAGAAAAGAGTTAATAACTTAAAATTGTCATAAAAACATAATATAGACTAGTAACTCTTTTGATTACAACATGTCCTCGAAAGGTAAGCTTTTAGGAAAGAGTTCTGATCCTTAATCAGCCATATGTCAGATTCAGGAAAACCTATATGACAATTAGTTATCTTTATATAATTAATACGTGTAGAAAAGAAAGATTTAATCACAGTCAATTGCTTGAGTAAGATTAAAAACTCTTGTCATCCATCAGGCATTAACGTGTATACAATTTTGTCCTTATGAGTCTCTCTTCAAAAGAAACTCATTATAACTTTCAGTTTTAATGTTGGTAAATGATCAATCAAGCTTAAAACATTGATTTGGCTTTAAAAGGACTGCATCTATCATTCATAGTTCCACGTATTTTATCAGATCCAAGTTGTTAATAATTCATCATTATTAGTTAGAGGTTTATTATGACCCTTTAATTATAGTCCTCAGCATTGATATAAAAATCTCACTTCATTGATGAGGCACCTTGCTGATTTTTGATAAGAGTTACATCTATACTTTGGTTATGACATTTTTCATGCTAAAACCTTTGTTATGACATCAACAAGTGAATTCAAAAGGTTATGTATTTTGTTCTTGAATATCTTCAAGATTTATAGATGCTCCCACTTACTTTTGTAAGAAGAGATACTTCTTTAAACACTAAGTATTTAAGCAACAATAAATTATTCTTAATTGGGACAACAAAATACTTTTAGTGTTCTTATCTCTAGCTTGTTACATAATATGCTTTCATAAGATATTAAACATTTCAAAACTTTTTCCAAGACATTATGGGATTAATCCCAATCCCCTTATGATAATATCATGAATACTTCTAGTTTGAACTATATTGAGTGTATCCATGACACACGCAATTTTCTAACATTGATCGATTTTGGAGGTAGAGCTATTGAAGTTATCATGAAATCAAACAATACGAATATAGTTTGTGTCAACACATTAGGAAATGCCAATGATTGTGTGTATCTAAGAGTATTGAATTGTGAGGGGACTCCATCTGGAATCCTTAGTACTTAGTCTCTATGGAACAAATACTTGGCTATTGGGTCGTGCCACATTGAATACAATGTATTTAAAAACAAGTGCATGCTTAAACAGTATATATCTTTGAATAGGACAATAACTATATGTTCATGTGGTTTCATATGAAAACAGTTCATCGTCATTTATCCGTTTATGAGTCTTTGAATAATTCAAGGACCTTATGTTAACTCTATGTTCATGTGTTTTAAGAAAATAAAACATGTTAAGTTATACATTACTAGTCTCTGAATAATTCAAGGACATCATGTTAATGTGTTAACAAGAAGACATAACAATGTTACTATATACTTTATGTTATAAGTCATTGACAAATTCAAGGACTTTATAATTATGTCTTAACAAGAACATAATTATACTAACTAAAGTAATTATGAAAGCAAACTCTTGAGTTCAGTAGTAATTTCAAGTTAATTTTATACTTCATAATTATGATTATATAATCGAACCCTAATTAAATTGACTAAATCATATAGTCAATAAGTTAAAGTATCTTTATATTATATCTTGACTTTTAAATGTAATAGGGCAACAAACATCTTGTGTGTTTAAGTCCTAGTAGATTTATTAGTTTACTTACCTTGCGGTCAAAAGAAACCAAGTAATCATATTGTTATATGTTGTTCCTTGCACACATTTAAGATTTCTCCCACTTGTGTACGGGACAACATTACCTAAAGTAAACCAATCTATACGACAAGCGTTCGATCGTTTAAACAATATGATAGTGTCATAGATATTTCAAGTAGATTTCAAACCATAATGTTGAATAAGGAATTGTGGATTATTATTCTATAGATAATATTTCAGGAAAGCAACATCGGAAAGGCAACGTGTTATCTATAAAATAAAATGCAATCTTCCTTTAGACAATGGTTGTTCATATTTAGAAAGTAATATATTATTTCAAAATAAGCTAGATATAATCATGGGAATTACAATGAATGAATTTGTGCTCCACTGAATGTGACAAACCTCACATGAATGGGTCATTTCAATAATAAAACGCAAAGCTCCCACTAGATTTGTCAACATTGTAAGTGTTACATCACCAGTAGAAAGCAAATAACAATTTATTTACTTTCCTGCTCTTGGAATACCTACAAGTAGCAATGTACTTAGGTATTGCACAAAGCATATGAAGTTCTACTTATGTAGATGAGGGACTAGCCATTAATGTATTCATACTTGAATTTTTAGAATGCGTTTCCTCATTAATCTGTCTGTCTTAACACAAGGGTGTTTAGCAATATAAGGTATGAATGAGTCCAAGAAAATACCTAGAAGTACTGCTTTGTTATTTCTGTACTCATTGCGGTTAACTTCATACATATGTGGACAAGTGCAAGATGTTTATTATTTGGTAGTATAGACCACAATGTTCTCTAGTTCGCATATTTATTTCACCTTTTAAGGATTCAAAACCCGGAAAAAGGTAATGAAAGATTGAAAGTGTTTTTACATACAATTGATGAAATTCATTTATAACCTAGCTGATTATTATCAACCCAATCCCCCCCCCCCCCCCCCCCCCCCCCCCCCCCCCCCCCCGGGTGGTGCGAAGAGATAGGGGTAAGTCTCTACTTTTTACCAGAAAAGAGACTTTGTTTGTCTTTCATGTAGAAAAAACAATCTCCCGTTTACGAATTATTTGCAATAACACAATTAACCTGAACTTAGAATGTTCATTTATTAATTTCGTAATTAAATTCCTTAAAGAATTACTCCAATTAATTTACTTATAAGACTAAGATCCAACTTGACCTCCCACATATTACTTGAGGTCTGTCAGTGAGTAATAAGTAAGGCAAAGAGGTAAGCGGCGAGCGTTAATATGCATTGTTAATGATCTTTAGATTTAGAGACACAATGACTTTAGTAAACTCATGTAGTAAGGTCAATGTACATGTTTTTGTCTCATCTATCGCCTCGGGTCCGAGGTCTGATCAGGTAACTCGATTAAGTCGACCAAATGAGAATCGTGCAGAAAATTAACAAAGGCTGCCCAATAGAAAAATTTTATGCCTTGTGTGGACGGACCTGAGGTTTGACCAGAGAAGACAATCCAATTGCAACTTGTTATTCATTTGGCTGGCATAGACTTAAAATTCATTTAAGGGTATACACATAATGTGACATAAATATGTATAGAAGCATGCAAAAAAAACTTTAGGCACAAAGTTAAGAAAACATTTTGTTAACCTTTTTGGTATAGACATTATTTTGTCAAATGTTCTCGGTAGCTCCATTTTTGACGCACAAAGAAGCAGAGAAACAGTCAGTGCGAAGGTATTATATACCTGATTCATCTTGGGGAATTTTACACTTCAACCGCCTTAAAACTTCTTTATAGTTTGTCCATACTAGGTGAGTCGTCCTTAATTTGACTAAATGATTGCTATTGTCTGTTAAGAAACCCATTTTGTTTACATGAGTTTTATTGTTTGCCAATATGGTTGAGATTCCAAATTGATCAAACCCTATTTTGTACCCCACTACTTTGGTCCGAAGACATGTAATTCAATATTACCTTTCATTTGCTGAAAACATGTAGTGGGAGGGAGAAAAATTAAAGATCAATTCAACCCCATTTGCGCATGTAAATACTAAAAGCTTCACAAGAAATCAAATTCATCAGTTTTATTGTCCGTGTTAACTTTGTTCGAAAACCCTTGTTTAGCAAAAATAACACATTACAAGTCACAAGGAGTATGCTTAATACTAGACATGTTTAATCTACCTTTCTCTATAATTATAAGTCTGGTTTTAAGAGTTTCATAAAGTCTATTTTGCAAATATTGACTAGACACATGGCATATCACATTATGAGACATTAAAACAAACGAAATTAAAGTAAAATTGAAGACAACTCTTATGTAGAAAGCAGGTATCTCATATTGGCCTCGATTCTCAAATGAGTCTTCACCAATGGAGAAACCATAAGACTCTCCCTTGGTTTTCGGTAAAAACGTGCCTAGATCGTCACATCCATCATATAGCATGATTGCATGAGTCTTAAGGCCGAGATAAAACAAGAATAGAATAACATGGCAGCTTAATTAACCTTTAATTTTAATCTATTATCTTTTTATCAAGTTACATTTATGTTGATTCTAGGTGTTTATTCATTATTTATGGCAAGTATTGCATATAATTGCCATAATTTTCAATAAAACAATAAATAAAACTTGATTTTATGCAGCCCTAGCGGGGTTTAATTATGTGTGTAACCCATAATACCAAACGAGTTGGCTCGTGATGCCACTGTTGGAATTTATTTATTTTTTTTTTATTTTTTTTTTTGTTAACCATTAACAACCACGAGTACGCAGCGGATATGGATCAAGTATGGTGAATATGATTAACACACAATAAATAAACAAAAGTGTAAATAGAAAACTAACCCTTGAAGTCAACTGCAAAAGAATAAACCGGAGATCTAGAAAATGCTTCCGAAACTAGTGGTTAAACTACCACCTCTATAGTTGCTCACACAACACATTAAACAAATACGTCATGATGCTAGTCGTTGCTTCACGTAACCAAACAACTATTGTTTACTTGAACAAGCATTAAAACCAAATCGAATCCTTAAATAGGATGCGTTCGAATGGTTATAAAAGAGAGAGGTATAATATGATTAAATTAATTAACGTATGCATGTGACAAGATCATGCAACCATTTAATAATATAATCATATATCAATGCTTTTTATTTGTCGGCAATGGATAAAAAAAAGCAGATATTTTGATCGTATGTATTGTGGTGTCAGGTGAATCGGACGAATTTTCTTAGAGACAAAATAATGAGAGGAATGAGGTATTTATATAGCACCTCAACCTTACTTGTAGATAACTCTAAAATCTTGAAGATAATCTTTAAGTTTCTAGCTTATCACAACTCTTATACCTTATCTCATAAATACATCCTTATCATTAAAAATCTCATCATTATCAACATAATGTTGACGTTGTTCGCTTCATCTTCCATTTCAGTACAAAGTTTAGATTTCTTACCTTGAGCTCGGTCTTTTCCAAATATAAGAGATAATTCTGGATAATCACTTGTCCTACCTTGATTAGCACTTGTCGCACCTTGATAAGCATTTGTCGCACCTTGATAAGCACTTGTCGCACCTTGATACGCACTTGTGGTTCCTTGATTAATACTTTCCACACCTAAATATCAACAACAAATATGAAGATAACAGGTGCCAATTAGAACATTTTAAACAAGAAAAATATTAATATGCCAAACAAACCAGTCTTATGGAAAAATGGACATGTTATATAATGACATTTCTTGCGGATGCATGTTTCATGTTATATAACTCTTTTGGAGTAGTCGGTTGGTACCCATCTCGCCAATCATTTAAATGGTACCTTTGACCTCTAAAAGGGGCAAGAAAACCCTCTCCATTTGTATACCCGACGTCTACCAAATAATAACCTGGCTTTGCAACTTTCAATCCATTAGGCCTATGAAGAGCATCGCGAAGTACTCTACCATCAGCCGCTGACCCTTCCCAGCCCGGTAACACAAAAATAAATTGCATATCTTGTGAACATACCCCTAACACGTTTGTTGCAATATCCCCCTTTCGTGTTCGGTATCTAGGCTTCTCTTCGAGTGGCAGGGGGCTGTTCCTTTTTTTCCTGTTTGTAGATAGTGTCTGTGTAGGAAATAGGTGGGATGTTTAGAATAAGATGAGTATCACTAATTGTTGTTTCCTTTTCGTGATTAATCCACCATTTTGGTGGCAATAACCAAAAGCGATTAGCAGTGACCATTGAGTAAGTATCTTCAACTTGGAGTTGGGTTAGAATAAAAAAAAGCACGGATATGATTTTTGCGTGTGATGTATAGAAGAATATTTTTTTTTGATTTTTTTTTTTCTTTTCACCACACTCAGCTACCGACACAGCGGAGGAGACAATATAGTTTTAAAACAGTTAATATTATGAGTAAAAATTCTTTTGTCAACAATCCATGATTAAACAACAAGCTTGATACTGTAAACTAAATGATCGTTATATGAGGGCCATCTTGACGGGAGTGCAAACGGAGACAATGTAGAAGGTTTGACAAGGGCCGGTAAAATTTGATGCACGTCTATTATTGATTGATGTTTATAAACTAGTTCATGCATACTCTATATAACGTATAATTGTGTATCTGTTTAATAAAAAAAGGTATTAGGCCCCGCGATTTTATTTTTCCCGTCACCGGTAAAATAAATTATACGAGATACTCCACATATTATTTTTCGGTGTATCATAGATTTATCCTAATTTATGTAAGGGCCTCAAATTTTGACAGCAGATAAATTATAAATAAAAAATCAAAATTTTTTGGTTTTTTATTTGGTCCCCGACTTATGGTTTCTAAACATTTAAGAGATGCCTACAAGTTGTAGAAAATTAAGTAAAAAGAAAAAGCCCCAAAAAAAGAAGCCCCTACAAATAAAAGATGCTTTATAAGCATTGAATATCGTCTGCACCATACCTAACAAAAAAACATGATTCAAAGAGTAGCTAAAAAAAACAACGAAATATGGGGTTATATATAAAGGGTGTTCGTTAGGAATGGTTATTTGGTATGACGTGTTGTTTTCAATCAATTCTGTTAGCAAAGATTTACAGTCAAAAGACATTTGTATAACGATGGCTATTAATTTAAAAAGATTTTTTTGAAGAAGTTTGTTGTGAGCACTTTCATATAAAAAAAAAATAGAGTAAATGGATTTAAGAATCAATGATGCCTTAAATTTTTAACTATCCGTTCGCGAATAAAAATTGAATATTGCAAAATTAGGATAAATAAAGGGTAGAACTTAAAATTTCGAAGAAAAAAAACACAAACTATAATGGAAGAGGTAACTGTTGGACAATGAAATTATGAAAAAACCCACCCAAAAACAAACGTTGACAATGAAATTATGAAAAACCCCCAAAACGATTTCTAAAACTAATTATTTTTTAGGCTATTTCGTTACTTATCTATATTATTATGAATCTGAATTATTTCTTTATAGTTAGCTAAAACTTCCATTCGGGTGACACTTGCCACTATGGAAAGAAGCTTTTCAAAACTAAAGTTCGCTACAAATTATTAAAACTAAACTATAGCATACCAAATAAAAATGAAAGTAAATGGTAGCATACATTTTGATGTTTTTATCTATAAATTGTTGCATTCAGGATAATCACTCTCAATCACAAAGAAGCCAATAATCATGAACCCGCATATAATATAGAAAACGGGTAAGAATTGGTTTGTAGGGTATATAGTTTACATGTGGCAAAATGTATGGGTCATACGGGTTGGGTAATGGGTCAAGATATGCTCCATTACTTTCGATTTCTCTCATTTTCATTTTAGCTAAAAAGATTGTTGTTTGGTATGATGGTTGTACCCAACTGACCTGTTAGAGATAAAAAAAATAACACAAATTGAACCAAATATGAGGAATTGGGTCGACATTGCTACATCTACTCTAGTGTGTATTTATTACTCTGAATATTTTGTTATCACAGTTTCAGGTTGCAATGGAAAGTCGTCCTCTGGAATTAGTTCATTCTAAGTGAATCCAGGGTTGTGCAATAGTTCCGTGTTTAGTTTAGAATCCCATAAAAATGAAGAAGCTAATATACTGCAAATTTATTGAAAATGTTTTTGTAACTTGCCCGATAAGCTGACGAAGGAACACCTCTTTGTTTCTATATAGACTGTTAACAATGAGGAACATAAGCACACATACCTGCAACAAAACATAAAAGATCATGATATTAGATAAAACACATCAGCTTAAACTTCATATTAAATTAAAAAGTAAACTTCGCAACGACAATCTATATTTACACATCTTTGCATGACATTTATACTTTTACTCAGGTGCGTCGCATGTCCCAAATTCAGATGCAATTGAGTTGTACCTTTTGAAGGACCATAAACAAAACCTTTATACTATTCAAAATTTAAATTATAGATAAGAATGTCACACCCCCAAACCGAGTATAGAAGGAATGAGTGTCCGAGGGCGTGACGTCATAATATACATCACATAAAGCATGAAATAACGACTACTAATGGACAATTTGAAAATCATATCTCGTTGTATTTATTAATAATGGATAAGACTTAAAAGGTTTTAAACAAAATTAAACGTTGCGAAAGCAAAATTTAGTTTTCAAAAGACAAAGAGTATGAATGATAAGAAAAGTCTTGAAGGATGATATCATATTGCACGTAGACTCCATATAGCACATCAGAGAAGTCCAAAGCAAAGCACCAGAAAAACAAGCTTAAAACGGTCAACATAAAGTTGGTGAACTCATAGGTTTAAGTAAAGTATTTACGAGAATAAAAAATGTTTAGTGAATACTGCTTCACTCACAGTATTATGGAAGCTCAATTCACGTTTCATATAATATGCCAATTGAAATTTCTGCCCTACAGGTGTCTGACCAAGATCACCTAACGAAGTCCGATATATTATATATCCGTTTATTTGGGTTCCCCATGGATAGTAAGTGCTACTTACCCGGATAGGGATAATGAGTCCTAATAGATCTATTTATAACACTCGCGCTTACTTAAATAATCCAATTGGTCATAGGTAATTAACGGTTCATGATAATTCGGGTAAAATCGTGGTCTAAACGCTTAACATAGGCAACCCGTAAACAGGGAAGGTAAATCAAGATACTTGTGTCCATAGTAAAAGCAACCAACGTTTTTGTAAAAGCTTAAAGTACTTATATCCATAAGTAAAAAAACGAGTGTGATATCAATCATGTAACGAGTTTGTAATCAACATATAAACGAGTTTGAAATTCAGTAATGTAAAAGAGTTTGTAAACGAGCATGTTTCTCACCCCAAAGATATAAAATGTATACAAAAGAGTAGAAACGTGGGGCTACGAACTCACCTTAAGCAAATGATGGGATAATAAATAAACGAAGATAATGATGAATTCGAACTACTCTAACTGCGACCTAATTCAAAGGCGAGCTTTAGGAACGAGAAATAAATAACGAAACATCGTATATGACGCTTTCAAAAGAAATAGACATTCATATGTGTTTGTGCTTTAGCTTATTTAACAAAAATATATCTTTACGAACTCATTATGTTTACATAAACGTTACGTCACTCTTATGGAAAGTTGCCATTTTCGAGAAGTTACTATTTATAGAAAGTTTTCATTTTAGGAAATTTTTTAGTTTCGGGACGTTAATAGCGTCCCCTATCTTAGTCGTTTCCATAATTCCAAACGTATTAGTAAAACCTAAACGTCTAACTTCCACGTCTATCTCGCTAAAACTTACAATTTTTTAAAGTTTTCTGTTTTTAGAAGTCCCGACACCCCGAACGTCTAAATGCTCTAAGTTATCCTAAACGTCTGGTTTTCCATTTTTACTTCGCTAATAGTGATTTCATGTTTATTACATACTTTCCATTTTTTAGAAACCTCAAACGCTTTTCCGAAAATATGTTCATGACATTTATAATGTTCCTAATTAATACATAAGTGTTACTATATGTTTCGCCAATGTTTTAAAAGCTCAAACAAACCCGAAAGTTTCCGAAATCCCATTATCATGTTCCAATTAGCAACCACATTTAAATTCTCTTGACATGGTTTCCTGATTCTTAAAACGGCCATAACTCCTTCGCTATAAGGCGGATTTTCATGTTCTTTATATCAAAACGACCGGGGGAACATAACCTAACATATTATTTGACTTTTAGTATCTTAAAACATATTTAAACACCCGTTTATGCCATTTCAAATTTCGGACAAATTCACTAATTCGCCAAAATCTTTCCATAAAACCACCCACCACTTCACAAATCCACAAAACTAACCTAATCCTCTTCAACCACCCAAAACCAACGACAACTCCACTATTAATAACATCCTAATCCCATCTCCATTACATCAAGAACACACTAATCATCTCAACCTAACCCTAATCACAATAAGTGTACAAAAGAATTATAAAATCTTCATCGTTTCACAAACCCATCTTATTTCTTTATGTAAAATCAACACAAACACATGGATTTAAACCAAAAGCATAAGAAAATCAAGAAATAGAAGGGGGGGGGGTTCAATAATAAGCTTAAAATATTGATGAATCAAGATAAAAATACCATAAATATATAAACCCACCAAGATCTTGATAAACCACCAAAATATAGATGAAACCCTAGGTCTATGATTCTTGAATAATCTTGAAAATGGATGAAATAACTCTTGCACACACCTTAGATAACCTTGAATATGAGATTGAAACACTTGAACTATAAGAAAAATGAAAGGCAAAGACCCCTTTTGGATCTTGTGTTCTTGTCGTGGCCAAAGAAAGAGAGAAAGGGAGATATGGTGAACTTTTGGTTGCTAGAAAATAATAGGAACCCTAAGTGTTAGAATATGATGTATTTATAATGCAAGATGTAGGGTCTTTTGTTACTTGTTTGTTGACTAGTCAAGCACAAACACAATAGTTAAGTGTGTGTGTTTGGTTGGTATGAATGGAGCAAGCAAAAGAAGGGACCAAACATTTCTTTGGCACCAAGGCTTATGTTGTGATTGGCTAGTACTCATGTAGTCCAAGGTGGTAGTACATAGTGTAAGCAAATGTTGGTGCATAGGAGGAAGAATACAAATGTGTCATTATCTTAGTTTTCTTATGCACATGGACTTGTTTTTATGTACCAAAAGTGAGAAGATGCTTCATGATTTAATTTAGAAGCTTGAACCAATATTTTTGAAGGGAATGGGGGCATAGCACGAAATTTTTGAGGTTAACAAACGTATTCGTTGAAAATTTGGTTTTACGTGCAAAGATGACAAGTTTCCGAGTCTATGTTTGACCTAAAATGCGAAAAACGCAAAATGTACGCGAAAAATGTAGAAATCGTAAATGGACGTGTGCGTGACCTACATAACACTTTGAAATGATAGAATAATCCATATAACAAATATACTAATCTTAGTCTGAATCCAGAACGCGTCCGATGACGTTTTTTAGTTTTACGCGAGATAACTTCCTGGTTTTAAGTCAAATTCAAACCTAACGAATAAAATTCAAAATAATAAACGGGATGGTTTAAAAATATTGACCTGAAATATATAGGGTGTGACAAAGAATATAAAAAAAATAAAATAGTGTGTAAAAATGCATACTTGATTCCACATTCGTCTCTTATGATTCAACCTTTACTTCATCATCCATAAATGATACAATCTAACAGATTTTCCCTTATACTTCTTCACCATTGTCTTTGTAGATTTCTTTTCAGCAAATATTTCCTCTAAAATGAAACTAATTATAAACTAACTGTCATAAAACACATATAACTTCGCGATCAGAGTATGTACCTCGGGTAATTTGAAGAATTAGTTTGAGCGCATTAGTAGGTGGTATGTAGTTCAGAAGAATGAGTCATTTATTATGTTACCAATGAAATCAAAATAGCCCCTGCAAGTAACAGATACAGAATGAGTAGCTTTACGAGTGAACTTCTTTACTAGTATTCTAAAAAATTACTATGTCGCTTGAGAAACAAAACAAAACAACAAATAAAAAGAATGCATCTATATATGAGAAGTGAACTTACCGAATATTGAGATTGCAACTGCGATGAATGTTTTATCTCTTTCATCATAAGTTCCATTCCTTATTCATTTAGGTTTGCTCCTCGATAAAACCGTTTCGCTCCTCTTCATATCTTTCTTATGCCTCTAAGACTTCCTGTAGCTTTCCTTTTTTTACCATAGGAGAAAATATACTCGCTAACACTCAGTGCACCTCAATGATCGATTTCTGGGTAGGCCATTGATCTGTTCCTAACTCTTCCAAATGCTGAATTATAACTTTCAAGTAAGTCAGCACTGAACCTTAAAAGCAAACTTGTCCCATACTTTGAATTGAAATGTAATAGAGATAAAGTTGTACTAAATGTACTAGCCTATCAGCTATGGGATTAGTGCTTACCACCCATGTGGGTGTGAACATACCTAAGTAGTATAAATAAAACTCTTGTAAACGAGTAGGTGTTAAGTTTGTGCATTCAAAGAAGTATCTTTCACAAACACACCTACTCTTCCAAATCTACTAAGTCTCTGAGATAGCTCAGTTGGTTAGGATATAAGTTAACTTTGCATAACACATTATGTTTATGCAAAGTTATTAGTGAGGAGATCACATACACATACACATTGTCATTCAATCCCCGTTGTAGTTTCGCATACAATAGGGTATAGTTCTTAATAAAAAGAGTTAAACATTGAAAAGTTATTTGTGTCTTTTACTTACTGTTTTATTTACTTACACAAAATATTTTCTAGTGTATTATTTCTAGAAAATATTTTGTGTAAGTAATAAAAATAGTAAGTAAAAGACACAAATAACTTTTCAATGTTTAACTCTTTTTATTAAGAACTTATCTAATATAATTCGTCACCACCCATTTTCAAACTCCATTCCCATATACATATACATCAATTAACACACCACCAAACCACCCCCCAAACCCACCCACCCCCCCCCCCCCACCCACCACCCCACCCCCTCCCAACCCCCCCCCCCCCCCCCCCCCAAAAAAGAGTTAAACATTGAAAAGTTATTTGTGTCTTTTACTTACTGTTTTATTTACTTACACAAAATATTTTCTAGTATATTATTTACTTAATCCATGAGTTAGTTAATGAAAACGTTGTAGTTATTGTTCACTAACTAAAAGGGAACAATATTTTAGAGCTCGATGAGACGTCGGTCGGATGTACTCGGGACATCTTGAGGCAAAGAGATTTCCTTGACCATTTTAGCAAAATCGTTTGGGTCATTCCAACTTTCGTTGTCATAGAGGGTTAGGTCCTCTAATAATGCCTAGGATTCTTTGACATTTCTATCACGAAGCTTACCACCAGCCGATTGATCGATGGTTCCTCTTGTGGCGAAATTGATATGGTCATAAAAGATTTGGACTTGGAGCCAAAGATCAATGCCATGATGAGAAACTTTTTAGAGTAAGTCCTTGAAACAAGTACATGCTTCTGAGAGAGGTTCTCATTGATGTTGTTGGAACATAAGGATATCATTACGGAGTTTTAAAGTCATTCCCCTTGGAAAGAATTGAGTAAGGAAACAAGTAATAAGATCCTCCCATGTCAAGATGGATCCTGCTAGAAGACGTTCAAGCTAGTTGCTAGCTTGATCGCAAAGGGAAAATTGAAATAATCGTAGACGCGTCCTTTCCCTATTTGCAACATCAAGGTCAACTGAGTCCACAAGTTTTATAAAATCCTTAAGATGTTGGTTTTGATTCTCAGACCGAAGTTCGTGGAATGAGCATCCGTTTTACACCAACCAGATGGTGTCGGATCAAAGAGGCACCACATTGTTACCTTACGGGAGCTTAATGGTGTTCATGTAGACCTCGTGGCTGGGTTTAGAGTAATTTCCAAGAGTACAAGTAGGATTTACGTCTCCTATAGAGGTCGACTAAACTTGATTAGGAAACAAATAACACAAAAAAAGATAGACTACAAGTAAGATAATATACCAAAAATAAAATCTTACTTAAAAGGATTCGAGTGAGTATACCTAAGCTAAATAATGGTCGAATCCTAACTATTCCCTAGGTTGCGGCGCCAAAAACTTGATGCTGGTCGTTGTGAAATCGCAAAGAGTTTTACAACTCCCTAGTCAGAGTACCTAACCGTTGTAGTGTAGTAAGGCAAGACTCGAGGGTTGTTATTGTAACACCCCCAAAATCTGGTATGCAACGGAATGGAAACAATGGGGTGCTACGTCAAGTACAACAATCAAGATATAGGAAACGACCTTAAATGGACGTTTTAAGATAAGATTTCATTCGATGCCATAGCAAAATATCAGAGTTCATACATTAGGTCCCATATGTTTTAAAAGTCATAAACATTTCCACATACGTTTTTAATTAAACAAAAGCTTCATACTACCAAAAGGTGACTTAAGTTTTTATAGATAAAAGTTGCATTGAATTTAAATAAACACATAATCCATCTTCATTGATATTCATCACGGCTCCCATCCAAGCTTATGTCTTAGAACCTGAAATTAAACATGCTAAAAGTCAACACAAAGGTTGAGTGAATTCATAGGTTTGTCTGTAAAAGTGTGGATCACAAGATTTAAGTAATGGTAGACTATGAAACAAATTCAGTACTCCAAAACATGTATTATTGCGCTAAGCTCATAACCCCGAAGCCTTAACTGTCTGTATGCCCCAAATAGGTAGGGTGTCTGCCAAAATAGCCTACAATTCTAAATTTTAAATGCACCATGATCAACTTGTGAACATAAATTCCGATGGGGATTGTTAGTCAATAGATCTATCCACAACACTAGCGCTCACTATAATAGCAATTGACGGTTCATGATATTAGGGACTTAGATGACACTGTGGTAACTTAGGCAATAATCTGGATAGCATACAGTTTAAAACACTTGTATCCGTAGTAAAACAAGCATGTAATTTCACCCCGTAGAGTTTGTAAAACAAGTAGATAGAAATGGGGCTATGAACTCACCTCGAGTAAATGGAAATCAACAAAGTATATCACACTTAGAAAATGCGTCGGATAAACGCCGATTGCAACCTAATTAATTATAGGCCGTATGAGTACTAAACACTTTGATTAACAACAACCATATATAATCCTATATAGCTACATCACTATCTAATCGCATTCATGAAATAGTGTTTAAAAGTTAAAAACGTTTATAAATACATTTTAGTGAAAATGACACAACTTTCTCGTTTCAAGTCCGTTTCTTATGTTTCTTACGTCCACGTTTTCGTATTAAGACGAGTTATTAAAATATTATATTTTCATAATTTGAGTCCTCTGATGAACAGTGCTTTTTACTGTTCATGACAGTTATAAAGTTATTTTTATAAGTTTAGTTATCGTAAATGTCGTATTTTATTCGTTTTAAGTCCGTTTTTAGTGATTCTTTCGAGCACGCTCTCGTAATTAAAAACTCTATTTATTTATGATGTTTTCAAAACAAATATGTCTGATGTGAACAGTAACTTTTTATAAAATAGTTTTTTATAAAAGTATTTATTGTAGTAAACTTGTAATTGTCGTATCTCTTTCGTTATAAATCGGATTTTCGAGTTTCTTACCTTTTTGGAATCCTTATGATATGTAGTATTTTTAAAAAATATAAAATATATACTTTTATTAACGATTTAAAACTGCCATTTTTAAATAGTTTTATATACTTATTTATATAACTTGTTTTATATAATTTTCTACTTAATAAAAATACCACATTTTCTCCACAATACTTATATCATATGTCTTATATATATATATAGTGTCCTTAGTCCATATTGTCCAAGATTTGTCCTTGATCACAAGTCTTTTATAATTATAAACTTACTTAGTAACCATGAAGATCAGTTTCTTTAAGTACATAATATGTGATATCATGGTCATCTATGAAACTGAGATGAGGAAGTTAAGTCCAAAGATTTCTCCATCGTTTTGAGATGGTAGCCGTTGTTCTGATGAGATCTTTAGTAGTGCAGTCCAAACAAGACATGATATCATTGACTAACATTTAATCCTTTAACTCATTTGGTCGATGAGCTCCTTCCATGACCAACTAGATGTTACAAAACGAGAAATGA
>BQNB010093239.1:0-26415 GCA_026074375.1 Tanacetum coccineum | reverse complement strand
TACATTTTCTAAACTTCTAAAACCTTAGGGTCTGTTTTGTAACATTTTAAAACTTAAACCAAAGGCACTAAAACATAACTTTTCTAAACTTCAAGGGATTATTTGATAAATACTAAAAGGACTAGTTTTGTAAATATTTATAAATCAAGGGTTTATATTGTAAATTTAATATTCTTAAAAATATAAAATAATATATTTTTATATAAATTATAAAAATATAAATAAAGTTATTAAACATGTTTTTTATTGAAACACGACACATTAATCATTATTAATTAACGATCGACGCATTTTAAAATAAATACGTTTTATATTAAACATAATTTATCGTCAACTAACTTTTGAAGAAACATTAAAATCATATAGTATCACGATACTAGGGAAATTCATGTGAGGGGTTTCATTTGGGTATTTGTTCTGACGAGTTTGATGGGTTTACGATTTAAAGTGCCATTTCTCCTCAAACAATATTGCGTGGCCTCTGGATTATGATTGCCCGAACAGTGATACACTATATCCATAACTTAATAAATCAAATATGACTAAACATTATGAATATTTGACAATCAAACTAAGACTCGACATATTATCCCAGGTTACGTGGCGAAGCTGCTTTCTTTCAATTGATATACTGAATTCCCACATTCAAGTAGATAACATCGTGTTACCATACCGACGTATTTCATTTTACATACTCATTTATTTAATAACAATGTAATTACTTTTCAAAGACTTAGTGAGATTCATAGCCTCGCATTTTCAATCTTTTGAATGTTTTATAAACCCGCGAGGGGGATACATGCTATAAAATGACTTATTGGATTTCTAAACATTACATGACTATAACTATTTTCAAAAACCCGTAAGGGAGATACATGTTATAAATCATGAATGCAACTGTTTTCTAAACCATATGCTATTCTAATATATTATTGCCTAAGTACATGAAAGTATCTCTTATGATAGTAACTCCTAGTATATCTCTTTGGGTAATATCTCCCAATATTTCTTTGGGTAGTATCTCCCAATATTTCTTTGGGTAGTATCTCCCAATATCTCTTTGGATAGTATCTCTCAATATCTCTTTGGGTAATATCTTCTAATATCTCTTTGGGTAATATCTTTCAATATCTCTTTGGATAGTGACTCCTAGTATATCTTCTGGTAAAGGCTCCTGGTTCTATTAAGTTAAATATGTGATTCATGAGCTTAGATGCAATAATAATATTTTCCTTGATAACTGTATGTGTTGCAATTATTACGAATTACGGGTGTATAACAACGTAACCCATTTACCATTAAACTTTCATTTAACTGTTCTCCATGATAATAATGTTTTCCATAATAATTATGCTCGTGTAATTATTACACTATAACTTGTATTAAACTATTAATCATAAACCTATGAATTTCAATCAACCATTGTGTTGACCCTTTTTAGCATGTTTATCTCTAGACCATGGCACAGATGGCTAAAACTTGTTATCATTCATATTTTATGTTTCTAGATTTCGGAACCTGCCTTTTTAAAACTCTGATTTTAAATGAATGATAACATATCTTTTAAAAACGTCTCTTTTGAGTCGTTTTCTATGATTGTGTCTGTGATTCATGAAGTAATACCCTAGATTAGCTTCTGCTGCTATATTTACCAAAATGAGGGTGTTACAGAATGGTATCAGAGCTCACAGTTATAGAGAACAAGGATTAAACCTTAACTATAACCACTTTTCTTTTGCCATTAATGTTCTCCGGGCCACTACATTCCCTGAATTATGAAGACGCCACTACTTTTCCTGAATAGTATGTAAAAATACATAACTATTACACTATTATATAAATAACTTATGTTATTTACTATTGGGTTGTTACAATCATGTATTCGTCCCCTCACTCTACTATCATCCCATCTGATTCCGATTAAGTCTCTAGTCGTAATTTGTTCGTTCAAATATTTCCAGATTTGTATCCAACATGATTGATGCCCTAGTGACCCTCTTAGAATTCATAATTTGTTTGAATCATTCCTTGACATCACCCCAGCATTCAACTAAATCTCGGGACGAGATTTCTGTAAGGATGGGGGACTATAACAACCCGAAATTTTCATCAATGCAAAATCAACCTATTTTATTATGATCACATTTGTACGGAGAAATTTTTCGCTTTATTATATTCCATTATATAACCTTGTTTACATAACTAAAGTAAACGAGCTCACATAACCTACTTATGCCATCTATATCTATGTTTATATCATATAAACATCCTAATATGTCAAGTCAATATTTTAATATCATTTTTACCAAGTATATTATCCATTTAACGTACCATTTACAACGTTGTATCAAAACAGGCTTTAAACGTTAAATGTGTATACCAAAACCCTAATTATATATAATGTATACATATAAAATCATAGTACAACCTTCCAAAGCATCATGTACAAGTCCTTGATGCATAAATCACCATTTTCCACCAAACCCTAAGGTACAATACACCAAACAAAGAGTACAAACACTTAAACCACATTTCCCTCCAAATTCCGAATGTACAACACCCTAAAGCTCAAGGTACAAGTCTTCAATGCATGTAATTCAAACATAAACGTTTCCCGCCAGTTCTTATTTGAACCACGTACACAAAAGGAAGCATGGTGTATAAGTGATCAATGCATAATCATTCAAACCTTTCCTCTCCCGCCAAGCTTGTACAACCCGTCAAAGCTTGTGGTACAAGCTGCCTATGCATGAATTCAAATACTTCTCTTTCCCGTCAAGTACTACACAAGCTTATGAGCCTATTTCACAAGCTCATCTAGCTTGTTATGCACAAGCTCCTTTTGTCTAAAACCTATACTATTTCGAACTCTAAACCCTAATGCCACGACTGTATTAACCCTAACTATGCACTAATACCATTTCTTAAACCCTAACCATGCATTAAACTATTCCTAAAACCTTAATCACACACTAAACCACTAAACTAACCCTAACCCAAGAACTACAAACCCTAAACCCTAATATTCTCATCCCTAAATTCTAACCCGAGACTTAAACCTAGTTCTAAAAACCTTAAACCTAATCCAAACACAGATTCTAAACTATAAACATATTCGTTCAACCTTAAACCATAACTAATCCTATTCTTAAAACCCTAAACATACACTAATTACTTCCTAGACCCTAAACGTTACACACCGTCCCAAAACCCTAAACCTTCGAATCCCATACAAACCTAAGTATAAACTTCTAACACTAATCCTAATGCTAATCACAGCTCTAAGTGCTTAACCTAGTCCCTAATCCAAAACCAAAACACTAAAACCCTAATGTGATTCCATACAAACCCGATACAACCTACACTTAATTTCCCTCCATTTTACTCATTCAAAACAGCAACTAAGCAAGCTAGCTGCTTACACCACCCTTACATCATCCCACATGACTAGCAAGCACCCACACACCTCCTTATTTTAATCCTTTGCCGTCTTCTCCTAGCAAATCAAACGCCAACAACATAGCCCCTCTCCTAGCCTCTCCACCTATCAAGTCTATACTCCTAGACCTCCATATCACTCCCCTAGACCCCCAACTCAGATCATATAGCCTTGACATAAGTCTCCTTCTCCTTAATCATCATCCTCCAATTCGTGGTATAAAAAGGGGACAGCCCTTCCCCTTTTAATCCACACCATCCCAATTTACTCTATCACTCAAACTCTGTTCTTAAACCCCCAAGAAGGTCTCAAGAGAAGTTAGGAGCAGGGAGATAAGAAAAAACCATGGTTGGAAGCCATTTCTAGACGTATTATTTCAAAAACCCCATTTCGACCCACATTGATCCAGACACTCTTGTGTAAGCTTTCATTACTTGTTTCATACTCTCTTTATATTCTTAAATTCATACAACATCTGGTATATAAGCCTTCTTAACATAAATCTTGCTAAAACTCAAAATCATGATCACATGAAATCATAGAATGCGACTGTGATGAGGTGTTTTCATGCCCATCGAATTCATGATTTCTCTTAACAACTCATGCCCATTTTTGGTTATGTTGAACACCATCCATGGTTCTTCAAATCCTCCAAATATGAGCTTCAAACTCGAACTATAACTCGTTCAAATGGTGTTATGAATTCTGTCCCAAAAACTAACTACATAAGCCATTCGCTGCTTATGTTTTGGGGACATACTTTCACACCATCCAAACTCGTAATTCTTACACACAACATACATGTTCCCTTGCACATTCTTAAACACCATCTAGGTGGCTATAACATGATGCAAAACCAAGCTTTGAATCAAACTCTAGCCCTTTCAAAATCATAACCGAAATACGTCCCTCAAAACTGATTTCCATAAACTTTTATCAAATCTTTTTAGCTTAACCTTAGGGTCTGTTTTATAACATTTTAAAACTTAAACCACATGCACTAAAACATAACTTTTCTAAACTTCAAGGGATTATTTGATAAATACTGAAAGGACTAGTTTTGTAAATATTTATAAATCAAGGGTTTATATTGTAAATTTAATATTCTTAAAAATATAAAATAATATATTTTTATATAAATTATAAAAATATAAATAAAGTTATTAAACTTGTTTTTATTGAAACCCGACACATTAATCATTATTAATTAACGATCGATGCATTTTAAATTAAATACGTTTTATATTAAACATAATTTATCATCAACTAACTTTTGAAGAAACATTAAAAACATATCGTATCACGATACTAGGGAAATTCATGTGAGGGGTTTCATTTGGGTATTTGTTCTGACGAGTTTGCTGGGTTTACGATTTAAAGTGCCCTGACTCCTCAAACAATACTGCGTGGCCATTGGATTATGATTGCCCGAATAGTGATACACTATATCCATAAATTAATAAATCAAATATGATTAAACATTATGAATATTTGACAATCAAACAAAGACTCGACATATTATCCCAGGTTACGCGATGAAGCTACTTTCTTTCAATTGATATACTGAATTCCCACATTCAAGTAGATAACATCTTGTTACCATCGACGATGGGGATACATGCTTGTTTACAAACTCTTTTGCATACTTATTTATTTTATAACAATGTAATTACTTTTCAAAGACTTAGTGAGATTCATAGCCTCGCATTTTCAATCTTTTGAATATTTTATAAACCCGCGAGGGGGATACATGCTATAAAATGACTTATTGGATTTCTAAACATTACATGACTATAACTGTTTTCAAAAACCCGTAAGGGAAATACATGCTATAAATCATGAATGCAAGTGTTTTCTAAACCATATGCTATTCTAATATATTATTGCCTAAGTACATGGAAGTATCTCTTAAGATATTAACTCCTAGTATATCCCTTTGGGTAATATCTCCCAATATTTCTTTGGGTAGTATCTCCCAATATCACTTTGGGTAATATCTCCCAATATCTCTTTGGGTAGTATCTCCCAATATCCCTTTGGGTAATATCTCCCAATAATCTTTTTTGGGTAATATCTTCCAATACTCTTTATATATTGTGACTCCTATATATCTTCTGAAAAGTCTCCCGTTCTAATAGTTAAATATGTATTCATGAGCATTTAGAAGCAATAATAATATTTTGCCATGTAACAGTATGTGTTGCAATATTACCAATTACGAGTGTATAACAACCCAACCATTTACCATTAAACTTCATGTCAACCTGTTCTCCGTGATAATATTGTTTTCCATAATAATTATGCTCGTGCAATTATTACACTATAACTTGTATTAAACTATTAATCATAAACCTATGAATTTCACTCAACCATTGTGTTGACCCTTTTTAGCATGTTTATCTCAGGTAACTAAGCAGACCATGGCACGGAGTGGCACGGACTTGAAGATGGCTAAAACTTGTTATCATTCACATTTTATGTTTTTAGATTTTGGGATCTGCCTTTGTAAAACTCTGATTTTAAATGAATGATAACGTATCTTTTAAAAACGTCTCTATTGAGTCATTTTCTATGATTGTGTCTGTCATTCATGAAGTAATACTCCAGATTAGGTTCCGCTGCTATATTTACCAAAATGGGGGTGTTACATATTGGCTACAATCGATTGCTAGAAATCACCCGTTCGACGTTTAAATTTTTTAGCAACAAACCAAGTTTGATAAAACAATGAAATATAAACATATATGGATCTTAGAACTAACATGAAATTGAATTAAAACATGTTATCACAATCAAAAGAAACACATCATATCATAAACATCATCTAATCAAGTACGCAAAGGCACTAGCCCACTCATATGCAACAAAGACATAAACCGAAAACATTGGTATTAGAAAACATTATAATAAAGGTATTACAAAGTTGTCATAAGATTAAAAATGATAAGGCTTTGATGCCTCAAAGATTTGTGATGATTCTTTGATGATTTTGACTTCCAAATATGGTTCTTTAACCTCATTAGCTTCCTGCGTTTTCAGATATTAACCTAGGGAATGGATTGGAGAGAGAGTGGTGAACTTGGAAATAGTTGGCTAATGGTTTAGGAGAGTTGGTAGAGAGTTATGTATGAAACACTATCCAAAAGGGGTCCTTTTATACTAGTTCCAAGGCCTTGGGGTATTAAATGGTGTGTTTGGGGGCTAAGGGTCAAAAAATTGCCAGGGAAAGGGAATCTAGAATAGTCTTGATTGTTCTTGCACCATTAAAACTTTGCATCAGGCCGAACTGCCATATGGAGTCGAGTCCTGAAAACGGCCAAATGGTCATATGGATTTCCTGCGCGCAACTTTTTCCTTTTCTTCGATTCAGCTTCCCATTTATGTGACACTTGATAGTGGGTCTTTATTCTTCGATCAACTTTTTTTTTTTTACCGTGGTATCTTGATCTTTGGACTTGTAAGCTTCGTGGTGTTGGCTCTTTCGCTCTTGAAAGGCTTATTGAGCTTGATCTTGATGCGGGATTTTTCGTACTTGTATAAAATATCCTTTATTCATCATTTCTTCGTTTTTTTCTTCCTTTTCCTGTATTTTGTTACATATAGACTTGCATACACACTTTGGTACAATTAAGTAACAAAAGCTTAAAAAAATAACCAAATAACATATACAAAAGTACGGATAACGCGACTAAAAGCATGTATAATTTGTGCGTTATAATCATGTTATCATGTTTACAAATTTAGACAGTTCATCATTAGTGTCTGAAATTTTAGTAAGTATAAGTTTCAAATCAACTAGGTCACGGATTGGTTATCATTCATAAACCCGACAAAAGCATATACTTTAGCTTGATACACTAGTATTCAAGGAATGACAGATAATTTTTCACGTGGGAATAAACAATTTAGATATTGAACAATAAAAGTTATATAAGTCAATAAGGCTTGATAGAGTGGATACACAAAACTTACTATCCACCCACTTTATATAAAATTTACCACACTAAATACCCACATACACTCACAAACCAAATAAAATACATTAATTTTGGCAAGCGGTGTTGGAGCTTCAACTGCACACACATGGACACGTTGTCTAGCAGTGGGCTGATGATGTTTGTGTTTATGACTTCAGAGAGAATGGAATGACCCACGGCAGCCCTCCTGGTAAAGTGCTGAGTGGCAGCAACTTCCTTTGGATATGTTCTATTGAACCAAATAAGTTTTTTTGGTTTTTCATGATATGAAACTCATGAGTGAGGTAACTATACAATTGACTGGACACAAGGTTAAAACACTTTAATAGTCATATAGGGGTTGCACGATCTTAATATTACATTTTTATATTCACTGTTTTATGTTATGTATATCCAGGTTGGGACGTTCCTTTTCAAATGGTGATCAATGCAAGAAATGCACGCATCACAAATTGTCCGTAATGAGAAACTGTTGTCCCCTTCTGCGTCTTAATATGAGTTTTCGCATTTCAGTGTTCAGTAGCTACTTAAGTTGCACATATCCAGTGACCTTTAATTATTTAATATTGTAGAGTGCAAATTTAAGCCAAAGCAACATCCTCATACTACAAGTTATCCAACAGGATCCTATGTTATATATGCTCTGGAGCCATGAATGTAGTGCTAAGTACGGGTGATCCGCATTATGTTGCGTCACAGTTGGAAAAGAGTTAATACCATGAAGCTAATTGCCAAATGACATAATGAGACCTTGATAGTTATATATCTAAACCAACAATTGGAAATACATGGACTGTATATTTCATTTCATTAGTTTCAATTATATTAATTAGGGGTGTAAACGAACTGAGCGTTCAACGAACCATTCGCAAATCGTTCGGCGAGAAACTCATTTATTTAATAAATGAACGAACACGAACAAGTTTTTGTGTCCGTTTAGTTAGATATACGAACGTGAACAAATACTTCGTTCGTTCATTTACGTTCATGAACGTCTGATTATGTCTGTCCGATTACGCTCATTTATCTTGTTCGTTTACGTTCGATTAACATCCCAAGTGTTATATATTAAGTATTTTGCGGTCCATGCTAATAATATATTAATATAGTACTTAATGTTAGACATTGAATAAACCCGTTGGTATAACTTTATTATCAACCACTATTTATATAGTGAAACCCTAATACCCAAAACCCACAAACCGGGCTTGGGCTTATTTAGCCTCTGATACTCCCCTGCAGTTCGAGCGGCAAAATCGCGAAAGCTCGGACTGGAGTAGTAAACTAGAAAAGGAGAAAATTAAAACAAAACAAGACATGAACAACCGGAACAAAGGAAATCGTGACCTTGTACGACACTTTTAACCTCAGGACCTTGCACGATTGAAGGGAACTTGTGACCTTAGCACAAATCATCAACACAAATTACGGGATAATTCAAAGTATCCCTATAATGGAGAATAATTCAAAGTATTCTCACCAACATAAATTACGGGATAATTCAAAGTATCCCTATAATGAAGAATATTTCAAAGTATTCTCACCAACACAAATTATGAGATAATTCAAAGTATCCCTAGAACGGAGAATAATTCAAAGTATTCTCTAAAGATATAATAAAAATAAAATAAAATGTTTTTTAATAAAAAGGAAAATAAACTTGATAAGCAAAGAAAAAAAACAAAACAAACAAATAAATCCACACCATCATGGGCACGTATCATTTATTCGTAGATCCACCATCATCTTTTATAATAAATTGAATATAATTTCATTCAAGACTATCTTTTCTTTATTCACTATCGCAGCAAGCTGAATAAAAAGTGGACCTTTGCAAGCCAATTCATGCCAAACAAGATCACCAATAGCAACATGAGAAACACCCAAAAGGTTACACAATCTACTAGCATAAGTCCCTTTACCCACACCAGGTACACCCAGAAACACCCATTGAAAGTTTCTTGACCCGGGACCTTTTCCATCTGATAAATTTGCTGATGATTGGATTTCGGATACTCCTCCAGTCGTTGTGGATAAGGATCTTGTCACGAATAGGTCAGAGATTGTGGATGTCAGTTTGACGAGGCGGGTGAGTGCCGCCATTTTTGGTGGTGGAATTGGGTACGGCTGACTAATAAAATAGGGATTGGTGTTTTAGGGTTTGGTCTCTGATACCATGTTAGACATTGAATAAACCCGTTGGTGTTACTTTATTATCAACCACTATTTATAATAGTGAAACCCTAATACCCAAAACCCACAAACCGGGCTTGGGTTTATTTAGCCTCTAATACTTAAGTACTTATTAATTTTTCTTAAATAATACATTATATAAGCATCGACTATGCGTATCGATGATGCTAATAGTAAGATGATATGGTTCGTTTAAATAAACAACTTTAGTTACACCCTTGCTTATGTCCGTTTACGTTTATATATGATTGTTTACGTTCATTTATGTTCGTTTATGTTCATATATGTTCGTTTAACTTTTTAATGAGCGAACCTAAACGAACATGAACAATTTTAAATTTAAATAAACGAACATGAACAACAATTTTGGTTTATTACGCGTTCGTGTTCGTTTATTTGTTCGGCTAAAATTAAATAAACGAACATGAATATACCTCCATTCGCTTTTGTCTGGTTCGTTTAACTTTTTAATGAGCGAACCTAAACGAACATGAACAATTTTAAATTTAAATAAACGAACATGAACAACAATTTTGGTTTGATTACGCGTTCGTGTTCGTTTATTTGTTCGGCTAAAATTAAATAAACGAACATGAATATACCTCCATTCGCTTTTGTCCGGTTCATTTAGTCCTAATATTAATTAAGCAGCAACTAATTTTTTTAACAATATTTCTATTGATGTACTTTCTATAATTTCATTTCCCAAGCTTATCATATATACGTGAATCATAAAAGTCATGTAAATTACAAATTCGCAGTTGTTTTAGAAAAATAGTAATGATTCATTTCAGTAATTTCTTCTTATAAAATATCTAGACCACCTCATTTAACTTTCTTTTCTATCTTAATTTTTATAATAAAATAATATTTATTATTTCAATTTACTAATAAACAAATATATATATTTAAAATTATTAATTTTCTATGTCCACATTTGCCCTTAAGATCTACGTCAAATCCTAATCCAAATCAAAATCCAAATCTAAATCCAACTCCAAACCTCCTTACAAACCCTTAATGTTCGTATGGTCGCAAGAGAAGCTATCTCCCACTAGATTTAGTAGTTGATTTAGTTACAAACATATCTTATACCGGTCCAAAACGTAGCCTATCGGTAACTATCATTGAGCATACGTGACTAGGTTCAATAACACAACCTACACTACAAAAAAACATAGCCCAAAAATTCCTTTTCTAATGAATTAAAATACACATTTTTGTTTGTTTCTCCACGGAGTCTGCCGGGGTGCATCATCATTTTGAATCGTCCTTTTTTGGCGGTTACGGGTCTCCTTCTTCTTCTTAGTTGGTGATGTCGCGACTTGTTTAGTAGAACTTCGTAAGGATTGGGTGCTTGCTAATAACTGTTGTTTTCTTGGAAAGAGTCAAAAAATTCAGGCTTGTACAAGTCTTCGAGCGAAAATGCATTAATCGAAGAATGGACTTGATCCGTACGCGGTTGTGATGACGAACCACCCATTTTGGTTTGTGACACCTATTCTTGGTGGCAAAATTGAAACGATGAAGGTTGGGACGAGTAATCATGAAAAGCTTTTGGCTGTGAACCGTAACCGTGAAACCCGTATTGTTACGGTGCCGGTGCCAGATTTCGGTATGGTTAGATTGGTTAAGGTTGATGATAGTATGATTGTGGCTGTAACAAATTCGTGTTCGGTGATGGGTTTCGAAGCGCAAACATGCCTTCAGGTGTCAGCGGATTGCTCCGGTTGGGGTTTCTTGGTTGACGTTTGTTGGGTTGGGGAGTGTTTTGTTGAGACATGTTTTTAGAGAGATTGTATATAAATAGGAAGAGTTGTGTATAAAAATGGATGAAGTAATGGGTATTTTTAGGTAAAAAATGAGGTTTTTTTAAGAAAGTTTTTTTTAATTATGTAACGGAAATAAAACATGTGAGGCCTAAAATTTATACCACTCACCGGTGGTGAGTGGTTCACCACTGAAGCACCAACTCACGCGTGAGTCTATTCGACCGGCGTAGAGTTTGAATGGTGACTGGTACTTTTGCGTGGTGACTTTTGTTCTATACCGCCCAACCTAAGATAACACTTTATTATATATTTTTTTTAAATTCGAAACAAAAACATAAAAATCGAATCCAAGAAAATACTACTGTACATAAACAACCAAAAGAAGAAAGGAAAAGAAACCATTACATTAAGATTTGGATTTGGATTTGATAAAAAAATGTTTAACCTAGATTTGTCTCATATTATACAAAACAAACTTGGATTCGTTATTCATTTTAGTAGTCTACCTACAATATTTCAATGTAAATTTAATTATGCTCCATAAAATATACTTGTAGACTTTTAGTTGTTTCTAGCAGCACAGTTATAAGCCCAAAACCTATTACCGACTCATAGGGCATATCATAATAACTAACCGTTAGATCAAATCCAATCCAACGACCAAAAACCACGATCCGTGTGCTTTGCTCTCATTGGCCAAAACACAACAACCCACCATCCATTCATCCCATAAAACCTAAACCAAAACAATCTTTTTTATTCCGCCGTCCATAACAATCAATGGATCCTGATCTTGAAGCTTAGAGAAATATAAATTTAACTGGGTATTTCTTTGGTCCATTTTCTTCAAATTTTTCCTTGCCTTTGGAGGTCAGCTCTCGACTATCATGTAGCCTTTCATGGTGCTGAACCTTTGATTTCTGATTATCGTGAGGGTAAGAAAGCAATTTCGGCGAATCCACCTTCTCCAAGCTTCTAAGAGCCTGCCCATGGAGCATATCTAACGTCAGTTTCGTGGGTGATTTAGTTGAGCCAGAACTTTTTTCCTTTAAATCCATTTTTCACGGTGCTGCTTGTGTCTCTATTTTTTCAGCTCCCTTAACGATTTTTAGTTCAGACTTGTTCATTAGAAGCAGCTTCTGACTCGCGTGGTCCGGCTGTTGAAGTGTTGTGTATCCGAGTTCTCTTTTTCTGCGTTTTAGAGCGAGATTAGCTTTTTGTCGAGTTCTACGCAGTGGACCACCCGATCCAATATCATCGTCTAGTATAGAACTTTTACGTTTTAGAGCCAGACAGAGAGCGTGAACACACTGTTAAAAAAATAGAGGCATATGTGTTGATCTAGGTTATGTTTTATCTATACAGGTCAACTTGGTAGGGTTAGAAGACTTAACTAAAAAGAATACAGGTCAAGCCGGTGGACAGCACCAAAAGTGTGTTAAATTGCATAAACTTCCTAGATCTCTTCAGTAAATTGCTTTAATAAAAAAGTAATACTCATATTCAGCATGTTTTATTTATAAAACTAAGGAAAGAATAAAAAGGGTATGTGCCAGTCCACCCTGCTTTCTAACTTATCCATTTTTTATCCAGCCCATTTCACCCGTTACCCATTTAGCCAACTCGTACAGCCAACCAATTTTGTCACCTCTAGAAAGAAGAACATAGAAGACATGACGCATACTGTTTGTAATCAAGGCATATTTCCAAGGAATACCATTTTCCCTCCATGCTGAAAGCAGACTCAGAAGATGTCAAAGCTTCCTCACGGCCATAACTTGATGTGATTCCCTGAAATTATGTAAAAGTATACAAATTATACTTTAGTATTATTGAAAAGTACAACAGTATGTTGAATAAAGGTAGGCGATCAAGTAAACCTTTTCGGTAAAAGTTGAAGGAGATCTGGCATATGGTGTGTGGGCCATGTTGTACATTGCCAATCTGCCTCGAGATCTTGGTGTTGTGAATCCATTTGCAATTTTTGAGGCAATTAATGTATTTGGTGATTTTAAAAAGCCCGTTGCGTTATTATGCATCACTAAATCTTGTCTCAGTGCTGCCTTAGAAGGCCTGGAACCCATGTAGGCCTTTGCCAGCTCAACAGGTGAAGCAATCTCCTCCTCAAGATCCTGAAGACAATATAATATTATATTGCATATTTTAACAATGGATCATTTGTGATTATGTTTGACTCACCAATTATATGACAGTTATATTATTCACGGGGCTGTGCTAGATCAGGTACTGTCATCATGACAAAATCTTGTCTTGAATTATTTCAGATTTTGTCATATAATTAGTGAGTTAAACATGATCACAAATTTTATATTAAATCATCAATAGCACAGCCTCATGAATAATATAATTGTAAATTTTTTATTTTTCCCAAATCAACCCATTCACAAGTTACTGGGTCAAAATTGCAACCTCCGCCAAAAATGTAAACCAAAATGCCTACAGCCATGCATGAACACATTACTTACTCTTGATGTGACCATGGGCGTGGTAATAGCATGTAAGTTATCCCTCTCATCTCCATGTTTTTTCAGAGAGCCACTTGTTGACGCCTCAAGCCTTAGAAGAGAAGATGGTGAACAATACGGATTTGAATGCAACAATGCTTTCAACCGTTCGATTTCGGACCTGTTACAGTATATAACATCAGTAATGGCAGTTCATTCACTATTTACCTCAAAAGCAAGTTTTGGGTCATACAAGTTGCATGTTATTGATAAATGAGTGCACTACTCAGGCTCAAACATGTTATATAGAGTAAAGATACGGGTCACCACTCAGAGCAAAAGAAATAACATAGAAATACAGTAAAATCATAGACGGACCTAGTAAAGGTTTTTTGTTGCAACACTTGGTCAAGATCCGATATCCCAGTAGCAGCAGATATACTGGCAAAATTACCGCGTTGCCCTTCCTCCCGAGTAGTCTCTGTTCACATAAATGTTGTCGTAAGGGGTATGTAGAGCATAATGAACATTAAAGTATAGAAACAACATAGTGGCTAATTATACGTTCCACACACCAAACCTAGCCCATAGTAGCTTACCAGTTACTATTACATCGGTGATTAACTGAAACTCATTGATTTAGCACACAATTAAAGATAAAATACTTATAGTATAATGCCACGAATTGGACTAAACTTCTTGTGTTAGTTGTACCGTTTCTTGTTGTTATCATACGCAATGGTGTACGAAGTAATTTGTGTGATTTAATTGTATAAATCACCATTCTATAAAAGTGTCTGCATATATGATTAAGTTGTTGCATGAATAACAGCTGGAACTTCACGAGATACATAGTTGCACATTTGACAAATACATATTAGTTGTAGAATTAAAAACATGCTTACAATCAGAATGCTTTTATCTTTTATAAACCAGGTTGGAATATCATCATGATGTCGTTCTAATGCTATAATCCAAGATGGCCACACTAAGAATATCCATAGACAAAGACATGCAACCTATATGACAAAACAAATACATTCATATTCGTGGTACTTTTTTTCAACATAACAGTGATACGTACCAAGGAGAATACATGGGATGTACCAAAACTTCTAAGATACTAGATCTCTTAGACGAGCTCCCGAATATGTATATTGTGAGGTGTCCAAAATTCCAAACTAATTTATAGAACTTGACGCCTTTGATTCCCTTGAAAGTTTCACCTTCAGATTGTGTAAATAATTATACCAGTATTTATACCAATACCGGTTTTACATGAACACTCAACTTCTTGTGCGTCACTCAAAAGTGTCTCCTTTGTGCCATCAGTTAGTTACTAATTTTTGGTAACTTAAACTGCGATCATGGGAACCCATAGATTTTCAAAAATTATCCATGCTAAGAAGGGGAGTCCGGCATATCTTTCATCCCCAGCACTCATAATTGATGTACCAAAAGGCTGTTTCTCAGTATATGTTGGTGAAAGTAAACGAAAGCGATATATAGTTCCATTATCGTATCTAAGACATCCTTCATTTCAGAATTTGTTGAACCTTTCCGAAGAGGAGTTTGGCTACGCTCATCCTATGGGTGGTCTAACGTTCCCTTGCAAAGAAGAGACCTTCATTGAAGTCATGCATGATATACATCTAACATTGTCACCGTATGTTAATGAAAGATGAGATTCTTAGCATTTTTGGTGTACACAACTAGAAGCATCGCCTTTTAGGGTTAGTAAGTACTAAGTATGGTCAATGAATTAATGTACATTCATTTTGTATCCTCATAGAACATTTTGCTTATCAAACTTCAGATATATGTTCTTTTAATCATTATTTGCACAAGAAATATCCTTCTTTCTGAAAACACCACAGGGTGATCAAAACAATGTTTCATAAAAAATTGGTCAGGTTAAATGGCCCATTAGTACTTTTTCTAGAATGGCAACATGGTCACTAGTACTTCTTATTACAAACAAAAGGTATATGCTGATTATGATCTAGCAAGTGACCTACAATGTGAGGATTTCGTCACTAATGACACGAACGTATGCTAGTTACATAAAAATGGTAATTGTCGCTAACTTTGAAGTTCTTGATTCCAGAGTTAGTGGCACAATAATTAATAATCCATGAGTAGTTTCACCGAGTCAATTAAAAGAGACAGTGACTAAATGGTGGTCTATAAGTTGATGGGCCGATGACCACAAAGTTGTGGCAACTATTTTATTCTTTATTTTAATTTAACACAAAATCAAACTCTAGCTGTTTTTCTATAGGTCAGCGGACAATTCAAAATTCTTCAATACTTTGTTATTAATTTTTTTAATTAATATTTTTCCAGTTATGTATGTAAATCTTCTACAAATTAACTTTGACAAATAATTGAAAGGGCGTTAGCAGATTAAATCTCAAATATATAAGATTCGGCTATCACTACTACACAAATTGACATAGAGCCCCCTTAATAGAGCCCCTTTTTTGTGAAAAGTGGGCTCTAAAGGGATTTTCCGCTTTTCAAAAGGGTATAGAGCCATGTTATCCCACAGAAAACCGGGCTTTATGTGAAAACTATTAGAGCCCGTTTTCTTGTTGCAAATCCGGGCACTATTCATCTTATAGAGCCATGTTCTCCCTATGAGCACCGGGCTTTATGACTAAACCTGATAGAGCCGTGTTATCTTATATAAATCCGGGCTCTATTCCCTCCTAAACGGCTCCATACCAGAGTAGTAAGAAGAACGGCTGGGAAACACCAAATATCATCTTTTTTCCCCTTTTTTGCCTCTTTTTTTTCAAAACCTCCTTGCATATTTATTATGCTACATTCATTCTCTTTAAATCCTTTAACTTCTTTTTTTCAAATCGTTAATAACTGTTTCATAAGCATTTAATGATATGGCTTCATCAATTTCAAGTATAAAGGTATTCAACACTTTTTGTACTTAGTTTCATATTCAATTCTTTTTTACTTACATTTACATGTACATACATTTATAATTTACAACTTGTTTTTGGCGTATTTACTAAAATCAAGTCATAATCCTACAAACAAATAGCAATAAACAAGCAAACAAGATAGCATCAATCCAATATCAAGAAATTCGTTACTACATTGTTATCCAACGACACAAATTATAATACCACAATCAAGATATGCCTGAACTATTTCTTCGTTACTCCTACTCTTTTTGCAAGTGCTCGCTCATCTTTCTTCATTCTTAAACTCTTCATTTTGTTAGGAAACTTCCATCAAGTGCATCTTCACATGATATACACCACCAAAATGCCAAGTTCCAGTATTCAACAAACTGGATCACAAGAATGCTGTATAATGTGCAATAACATAGGAATCACCGAGTAATTAAAATAATCCATCTCAGCCTAAACCTGTTTTGAACTTTTGACCGTTACCCGACCACGCAAACAGCCCATTCATCCTAAACATCTAATATACTTAGACAAAAGGTAAATACATGTAGAACATACCTTTCTTGTAATAACTTGGCCACCTGTTGTGTGGGAGAAATAAATATTGTAGAGATAAGAGAAAAACAGAGGACTTTGGGTTCTGGGATAATTAATTGTAGGTGACACAGAGAACAGCATCAGAAATTCACATCACTTCTGTTTTGTTTGAAAAACATGGGTGTGCACTGCTTTTTTTCCAGCTTTTTTATGGGTATGCACCCTTCCTATGCTTGCGCACAAAACATTCTTAAGTCAAAAAATTTACACTAAAGATATTACACGGAGGGTATGCACGTGCATACCCTTACTTGTGTGTACATCCGCCCCTGCTTTATACTATATGGTCAATTATGATGACAAAAATGTATCATTGATCTCTTTCTGTTTAGCTGTATAAAATTTCTTTTTTACGTTACAAAACCATTAACTGAATTGACGCATTCTTAAGTGAGTGGGTCAACTTTGCCTCCTTTATATTAGCCAGGACCAAACTTAATTACTACACTATCGGAACACCTTCTAACCAAACATTAGTTAGTTCCTGGTCTTCAATCAGTTAATTTAGTTTCATGTTTTATGATTATAATTTGACGGAACCAAGTGTTTGAACAAAATTTTATAGTATAAGATTCAATCAGTAACATGCTTAATTAATTCAACTGTTGAGTCAATCTTACAAACATGTGTTTAACTTGCACCGAGTGACATATTCTTATATTTACTAGCTTGCAAAACTCACTAGATTTCGACTTTACATTGTTAATAAGTAAGACACCTTAGCACCAACTTTATTTGTTGTGTAGCTGCTATCAATTCAATTAGCATTACTATTCATTAATTACTAAACTTTCGGTCAAATATCAGTAGCCGAAATTAATTAGTCGCCAAATGAAATGTCAAGAAAACAACTTCCTCAAATGTGGAAGCTTGTTTTCCATGTTGTTTTTAGCTTTTATGTACCAAAATTTCACAATCTTTTTCTTCATCACCCGACATGTAAACACAAGACAATGCTCACTAACAGCTATATCCACTACTAAAACGCGCAACATCTTACAAAACTCGGAATACAGTAATAATCCAAAGAAGTCACTAGTAATTGTAAGTATTGCTTAATAAGCAATCCCAAGAACATGAGGGTAACCTCAATATACATCCATTGGCTATATAATTAGCAATCAAACATAACAATATAGTGATATACAAACTATTGAAGAAGTAATCTGGTTACCTTGATAAAGGGCTCGAGAGTCGAGCGAACATGGTTGAAAAAATATTGTGGAGTAAAACTTGAAAACGACTTCAGTAGCGAATTAGACCTCAAACCTGATTTTCAAACATTAGAGATGAAATTAGCCCTAACAAATTTGGATTGATGATAAGATTGAGGTCGGATGCATACCTTATAAGTAGTGAATTAGGAACGAACTCATGAAGAAGAAGAAGCAAAAAAGACGGGTTGACGTCTTCTTAATGTGTGTGTGTGTGCAGGTCAAGGGAAAAGAATGGAGGCTGGAATTAGAGGGATGTAGAATTGGTAGGGTTAGGGATTTGATTTTGGGGAAAAAAAAGGGCGGGATACTTGAAACTAGTTTGGCGGGAGAAAAAAATTTCATTTATACGAGTACTTTTTAGTATTTATGAAATTTAATTAATTTGATTTGTTCAAAATAAATTTAATCCATTTGAAATATCATTAATAGGGTTGAGCAAGGTGAACCGAAAACCGACCCGACTCGACAAATCGAGCCGAACCGAGCTTATTCGGTTCGGTTTTTGGTTTTGGATACATATTTTGGTTTAGTCGGTTCGGTTTCGGTTCGGTTCGGCTCAAACCCAACATTTAGTCGGTTCGAACTACTAAACCGAACCAAACCGAGCTGACCCGAGCGTATTCGGTTTGGTTCCGGTTTATATAAGGTTCACTCGGTTTGGTTCTCGGTTTGCAAAATCCCGTTATTCGGTTTCGGGTCGGTTTCGGTTTTCTTCGGTTCGGGTCGGTTCCGACCCGATGCTCACCCCTAATCAATAGTATCGAGTATCATTTTGAAATGTTATTAGTAATTTATGTCATCACTACTATTACTATAGCATACGTTTAGACTTCTTTTTTTACACAAATCTATGATAACTACTTTCTTTTTCTGTAACAAAGATCAATTGTCTAACTTTTATGTATGTAGGACTGCTTCCGGAAATCATTTGTCACATGAAACATGCTACTAGCTTGATTGACCGGTGCAAGTAAGGTTTCTTTTTATTATTTCTTTAGCCACTAATAATTTATTGTGATTGTGATTCTTATTGACCCGTGCAAATAAAGTAGACATTATTTTCTTTTAGTAAAATACTCGTTCGAGATTAATCTAATAGAGATTAATTTTGGATCACCCCCATCTAGGATTTCCTTTGAACTATATTTCCACTTAAGATGCGAATGTTGTTAACTTATTAAGTTTGTAAATAAAATTCAATATGACAACTCTTATACCTACAAGTTTGTGTTTTATGCACATATTTAGGGATTTGAGGGTATGTACTAGATAGATCGAAATTTTAGATGGATCGAAGTAGATGGACGTACAAGATAGATCGAAGTTCAGAAGAGTACTTGACCAATCTGTCTGAATTTATTAGAGTTGCTGAGGATGATCGAAAAAAGAAGGGAAAATTAAGAATATCTTGTCCGTGTCAAGATTGTTACAATATACTTACGTATATTGACTCTGATGAAATAAAAGGATACCTTATATCAACTGGGTTTGTGGAATGGTATACTTATTGGTCATGGCATGGTTAATTATTACCCGAGCATGACACGGTTGATTTTGATCATAGCGAGGATGATGACAATGATTCGTACGACAGTGGTCATGATAACCTAGATGACATGTTACATGATTTGGAGGGTGAAATAGATGAAGATAATCATGCCAAGTTTCAAGAATTGTTTGTCGATGCTGAAAAACCGTTATATAATGACGGTGTATATATTTTTACCAAGCTAAGTGCGGTGTTGAGATTGTTTGACGTAAAGGCAGCTAACGGTATTAGTGATAAAGGTTTTACGGATATTTTAGAGGCTGTGCATGACTTTCTCCCCGAAGACAATGAGTTGCCTATTTCAGTATACAAAGCAAAAAAATTGATTTGTCCAATGGGATTGGAAATCAAAAGAATACACGCATGTCCCAATGATTGTGTACTGTATACAAATGAAAAAAAAGACCTACATAATTGTCCTGTCTGTAATTCATCAAGGTATAAGGAAAAAACTCAAACAAAAATTAATAGTGATGTGACGAAGAATGGCCCCCTGCTAAAATATTATGGTATTTGCCCATTATACCTAGGTTGAAACGATTATTTGCTAATTCTAAAGATGCAAAATTGTTTCGTTGGCATGCCGAAGAGCGTAAGAAAGATGGAAAAATACGACATGTGGCTGACTCACCTCAATGGAGATATATTGATAATATTGAAAACTTTGGAGAGGAAATTAGAAATATACGGTTTGGACTTAGCTCAGACGGAATAAACCCATTTGGAAACATGAGTAGTCGTCACAGCACGTGGCCAGTTCTTTTATGCGTCTACAATCTTCCGCCATGGTTATGCATGAAACGAAAGTACATCATGATGTCATTGTTAATTCAAGGTCCAAAACAACCGGGAAACGACATCGATGTGTATTTGGAACCATTAATTGAAGACATGAAAACATTGTGGAATACAGGCGTTGAAGTGTATGATGCGTACGCGAAGGATAATTTTCTATTGCGGGCCATGATTTTTTGCACCATAAGTGATTTTCCTGCATACGGTAACTTGTCTGGATACGGTACAAAAGGATATAAGGCGTGTCCTGTTTGTGAAGATGATACCCACCCAAAGTGGTTGCCAAATTGTAGTAAGTCTTATAAGTGTGACATGTCATTCGTTAACTGTTTTTTGGTTTAATAAATTTATCGGAAAAACACTTTAAAAACTTTTATACATAATCCTATACATATTATATATAAGACAAAACTAGTATGTTGTTTCCTAGCGTAACACCTTCAACGGAACGAATTCGGTGATTAACTGAAACTCATTGATTTAGCACACAATTAAAGATAAAATACTTATAGTATAATGCCACGAATTGGACTAAACTTCTTGTGTTAGTTGTACCGTTTCTTGTTGTTATCATACGCAATGGTGTACGAAGTAATTTGTGTGATTTAATTGTATAAATCACCATTCTATAAAAGTGTCTGCATATATGATTAAGTTGTTGCATGAATAACAGCTGGAACTTCACGAGATACATAGTTGCACATTTGACAAATACATATTAGTTGTAGAATTAAAAACATGCTTACAATCAGAATGCTTTTATCTTTTATAAACCAGGTTGGAATATCATCATGATGTCGTTCTAATGCTATAATCCAAGATGGCCACACTAAGAATATCCATAGACAAAGACATGCAACCTATATGACAAAACAAATACATTCATATTCGTGGTACTTTTTTTCAACATAACAGTGATACGTACCAAGGAGAATACATGGGATGTACCAAAACTTCTAAGATACTAGATCTCTTAGACGAGCTCCCGAATATGTATATTGTGAGGTGTCCAAAATTCCAAACTAATTTATAGAACTTGACGCCTTTGATTCCCTTGAAAGTTTCACCTTCAGATTGTGTAAATAATTATACCAGTATTTATACCAATACCGGTTTTACATGAACACTCAACTTCTTGTGCGTCACTCAAAAGTGTCTCCTTTGTGCCATCAGTTAGTTACTAATTTTTGGTAACTTAAACTGCGATCATGGGAACCCATAGATTTTCAAAAATTATCCATGCTAAGAAGGGGAGTCCGGCATATCTTTCATCCCCAGCACTCATAATTGATGTACCAAAAGGCTGTTTCTCAGTATATGTTGGTGAAAGTAAACGAAAGCGATATATAGTTCCATTATCGTATCTAAGACATCCTTCATTTCAGAATTTGTTGAACCTTTCCGAAGAGGAGTTTGGCTACGCTCATCCTATGGGTGGTCTAACGTTCCCTTGCAAAGAAGAGACCTTCATTGAAGTCATGCATGATATACATCTAACATTGTCACCGTATGTTAATGAAAGATGAGATTCTTAGCATTTTTGGTGTACACAACTAGAAGCATCGCCTTTTAGGGTTAGTAAGTACTAAGTATGGTCAATGAATTAATGTACATTCATTTTGTATCCTCATAGAACATTTTGCTTATCAAACTTCAGATATATGTTCTTTTAATCATTATTTGCACAAGAAATATCCTTCTTTCTGAAAACACCACAGGGTGATCAAAACAATGTTTCATAAAAAATTGGTCAGGTTAAATGGCCCATTAGTACTTTTTCTAGAATGGCAACATGGTCACTAGTACTTCTTATTACAAACAAAAGGTATATGCTGATTATGATCTAGCAAGTGACCTACAATGTGAGGATTTCGTCACTAATGACACGAACGTATGCTAGTTACATAAAAATGGTAATTGTCGCTAACTTTGAAGTTCTTGATTCCAGAGTTAGTGGCACAATAATTAATAATCCATGAGTAGTTTCACCGAGTCAATTAAAAGAGACAGTGACTAAATGGTGGTCTATAAGTTGATGGGCCGATGACCACAAAGTTGTGGCAACTATTTTATTCTTTATTTTAATTTAACACAAAATCAAACTCTAGCTGTTTTTCTATAGGTCAGCGGACAATTCAAAATTCTTCAATACTTTGTTATTAATTTTTTTAATTAATATTTTTTCAGTTATGTATGTAAATCTTCTACAAATTAACTTTGACAAATAATTGAAAGGACGTTAGCAGATTAAATCTCAAATATATAAGATTCGGCTATCACTACTACACAAATTGACATAGAGCCCCCTTAATAGAGCCCCTTTTTTGTGAAAAGAGGGCTCTAAAGGGATTTTCCGCTTTTCAAAAGGGTATAGAGCCATGTTTTCCCACAGAAAACCGGGCTTTATGTGAAAAACTATTAGAGCCCGTTTTCTTGTTGCAAATCCGGGCACTATTCATCTTATAGAGCCATGTTCTCCCTATGAGCACCGGGCTTTATGACTAAACCTGATAGAGCCGTGTTATCTTATATAAATCCGGGCTCTATTCCCTCCTAAACGGCTCCATACCAGAGTAGTAATAAGAACGGCTGGGAAACACCAAATATCATCTTTTTTCCCTTTTTTGCCTCTTTTTTTCAAAACCTGCTTGCATATTTATTATGCTACATTCATTCTCTTTAAATCCTTTTACCTTCTTTTTTTCAAATCCTTAATAACTGTTTCATAAGCATTTAATGATCTGGCTTCATCACTTTCAAGTATAAAGGTATTCAACACTTCTTGTACTTAGTTTCATATACAATTCTTTTTTACTTACATTTACATGTACATACATTTATAATTTACAACTTGTTTTTGGCGTATTTACTAAAATCAAGTCATAATCCTACAAACAAATTGCAATAAACAAGCAAACAAAATAGCATCAATCCAATATCAAGAAATTCATTACTACATTGTTATCCAACGACACAAATTATAATACCACAATCAAGATATGCCTGAACTATTTCTTCGTTACTCCTAACTCTTTTTGCAAGTGCTCGCTCATCTTTCTTCATTCTTAAACTCTTCATTTTGTTAGGAAACTTCCATCAAGTGCATCTTCACATCTGATATACACCACCAAAATGCCAAGTTCCAGTATTCAACAAACTGGATCACAAGAATGCTGTATAATGTGCAATAACATAGGAATCACCGAGTAATTAAAATAATCCATCTCAGCCTAAACCTGTTTTGAACTTTTGACCGTTACCCGACCACGCAAACAGCCCATTCATCCTAAACCTCTAATATACTTAGACAAAAGGTAAATACATGTAGAACATACCTTTCTTGTAATAACTTGGCCACCTGTTGTGTGGGAGAAATAAATATTGTAGAGATAAGAGAAAAACAGAGGACTTTCGGTTCTGGGATCATTAATTGTAGGTGACACAGAGAACAGCATCAGAAATTCACATCACTTTTGTTTTGTTTGAAAAACGTGGGTGTGCACTGCTTTTTTTCCAGCTTTTTTATGGGTATGCACCCTTCCTGTGCTTGCACACAAAACATTCTTAAGTCAAAAAATTTACACTGAAGATATTACACGGAGGGTATGCACGTGCATACCCTTACTTGTGTGTACATCCGCCCCTGCTTTATACTATATGGTCAATTATGATGACAAAAATGTATCATTGATCTCTTTCTGTTTAGCTGTATAAAATTTCTTTTTTACGTTCTCGTGAAAGACAAAACCATTAACTGAATTGACCCATTCTTAAGTGAGTGGGTCAACTTTGCCTCCTTTATATTAGCCAGGACCGAACTTAATTACTACACTATCGGAACACCTTTTAACCAAACACTAGTTAGTTCCTGGTCTTCAATCAGTTAATTTAGTTTCATGATTTATGATTATAATTTGACGGAACCAAGTGTTTGAACAAAATTTTATAGTATAAGATTCAATCAGTAACATGCTTAATTAATTCAACTGTTGAGTCAATCTTACAAACATGTGTTTAACTTGCACCGAGTGACATATTCTTATATTTACTAGCTTGCAAAACTCACTAGATTTCGACTTTACATTGTTAATAAGTAAGACACCTTTGCACCAACTTTATTTGTTGTGTAGCTGCTATCAATTCAATTAGCATTATTATTCATTAATTACTAAACTTTCGGTTAAATATCAGTAGCCGAAATTAATTAGTCGCCAAATGAAATGTCAAGAAAACGACTTCCTCAAATGTGGAAGCTTGTTTTCCATGTTGTTTTTAGCTTTTATGTACCAAAATTTCACAATCTTTTTCTTCATCACCCGACATGTAAACACAAGACAATGCTCACTAACAGCTATATCCACTATACTAACTTATTATGACTAATTATTTTCCATCAACTATACTGCTTAGGCGTTTAGGATTAGTAGCGTTTAGGAGACATACTTGAACTCAAGACAATGCTCACTAACAGCTATATCCACTACTAAAACGCCCAGCATCTTACAAAACTCGGAATACAGTAATAATCCAAAGAAGTCACTAGTAATTGTAAGTATTGCTTTAAAGCTGATAAGCAATCCCAAGAACATGAGGGTAACCTCAATATACATCCATTGGCTATATAATTAGCAATCAAACATAACAATATAGTGATATACAAACTATTGAAGAAGTAATCTGGTTACCTTGATAAAGGGCTCGACAGTCCAGCAAACATGGTTGAAAAAATATTGTGGAGTAAAACTTGAAAACGACTTCAGTAGCGAATTAGACCTCAAACCTGATTTTCAAGCATTAGAGATGAAATTAGCCCCAATAAATTCGGATTGATGATAAGATTGAGGTCGGATGCATACCTTATAAGTAGTGAATTAGGAACGAACTCATGAAGAAGAAGAAGCAAAAAAGACGGGTTGACGTCTTCTTAGTGTGTGTGTGCAGGTCAAGGGAAAAGAATGGAGGCTGGAATTAGAGGGATGTAGAATTGGTAGGGTTAGGGATTTGATTTTGGGGAAAAAAAAGGGCGGGATACTTGAAACTAGTTTGGCGGGAGAAAAAAATTTCATTTATACGAGTACTTTTTAGTATTTATGAAATTTAATTAATTTGATTTGTTCAAAATAAATTTAATCCATTTGAAATATCATTAATAGGGTTGAGCAAGGTGAACCAAAAACCGACCCGACTCGACAAATCGAGCCGAACCGAGCTTATTCGGTTCGGTTTTTGGTTTTGGATACATATTTTGGTTTAGTCGGTTCGGTTTCGGTTCGGTTCGGCTCAAACCCGACATTTAGTCGGTTCGAACTACTAAACCGAACCAAACCGAGCTGACCCGAGCGTATTCGGTTTGGTTTCGGTTTATATAAGGTTCACTCGGTTTGGTTCTCGGTTTGCAAAATCCCGTTATTCGGTTTCGGGTCGGTTTCGGTTTTCTTCGGTTCGGGTCGGTTCCGACCCGATGCTCACCCCTAATCA
>BQNB010093238.1:0-23976 GCA_026074375.1 Tanacetum coccineum | reverse complement strand
CTTTGGTGATAACTATATGGTAAATGAACATATTTACTTAATCATGTGTTACTCCTTATTATGTTTCTCCAAATTATGTTGCTTTGTCACTCTTGTAATAATCTGTGTAAGTATTTCCTAATTCATGAACGAATTACACGAACCCGCCGTCTATGTAATATCCCGTTAAGGCAACACATAAGTAAGGTAGTATAAAGACTATTACAAGGCCCCTAAGAGTGCATTACATGCATTTAAAACACTTAAAAGGGATCAACCATATTAGGGGTAAGGTAGTATGAAGACTGTTACCGATGGTACTCGCGTTTCCCTAGACGTCTATGCCAATTTAATATCTTATGGCTAGTTTTCTAAAGCCTAACGTGCACATCCATCACAAGAAGCAACAAAATAAGGATCTACATAATAAGTTTCATGCAATCATAAGTAAATACTATTGGATTTAGCCGGACATATTATAAGGAAGTGAAGAACATAAATCAATCAAACAACACATAGACATATTGAAGGATAAAAGATAACGGATCTCACTTGATTAGAACATGAGTTAATGGAAGATACAAGTGGGTTTTAACACCCTAAAAATGACCTAAGTAGCAGCCAAATTCGTCTTCTAAAACTAGGGTTCAGATCCCAAAAGTTACACACTTGAAAACCCTAAAAACTGCGGGTATATATAGAAAAAGAAGTCGGGACGGCGTAGCAAGATTCCTGACGCCGTTGCTCCGCCGAATCTTCTAGGGTTTCTTTTGATGCGGTTACGTTTTGAAGCCGTCGTGAGGATCCTAACGCCGTCGCTTGTAAGATATGATGGCGTCGCTAGGAATCGCGACGCCGTCTCCACACACTGTGTGCACAATTATTCAAGGGATTTGGTGTAGAGTTATAGTATTGTCCGTTTCTTCTCCAATTGAGCCCAAGTCACGTGTATTTCCTCCAAAAGTTATCTAAATGCTAAAAACATAAAAACATAAAAACAAATGATTAAGCATATAATCTGGGCATATTTTCATGATTTAGGGGTTTAAATGACCCCGAAAAAGTGTATAAAATGACACCTCATCAAATACCCCTACACTTGGGATTTGCTTGTCCTCAAGCAAATAGGCTTTTCTACCTAGACAATAGCAATATTATGGGCATTTAACCTACTCTTTAAAAGCAGTTTTTGACACAACCTTCTAGACCTCGTAATTAAAAGCACGGAAAGCATATACTAGCACCTCACATAAGTTTTTGGATTCTCTCTTTCTCTCGGGTGTATAATGAATTATAACAATATAAGAAACATGAAAATGAACACTCATTACCTGTCATAGCATACAAATTACCATAAGCTTGGTAAATGATCAAACCTCCACCGCTAAGCGCAAGTACTAGAAATTACTATCAAATGGGACTTTAAAGGGTTGTGATGTGTAAGGTATATGTTAAACAACAACAAAAACGAATGGTAGACACACGGGCGATGATAAGTTGAATAACTACAAGAATACAGGCTGAGGCGTTGCTAAGCCAAGGCTCGACTACTCTACGGATGGAAAACGAACTAAAACATACAAACTCTACATCAATCTCTTTCTTTTTCTTTTCTGTTTTTCTCTTTTTTTAAAATGATAATACATAACTTAGGATTTATAACACACCCCTACACTTGAGTTTTTGCTAACTCATTACTCCCTCCGTCCCATATTAAGTGTCCATAATGGAATCTTTGTGGTCTTTTTTTATTAACTTTGACTGTAAATATTTGTGTTTGTGTTATATAATACTTAATAAAAATTATACCAATGAAAAATACATTCAAAACACTATCAATTCATATATTTTGCATCAAGTATCATATAACATAAAAAAAAATTAAATTCAAAGATGAAGAAAAAAGACTTGAAAAAGTCAAACTGGACACTTAATGTGGGACGGAGGTAGTACAATTTACTAATCTAATGACCCGAATTGAAAGGATCAACAAACATGGACCATATTGAGCTTTATTGGGAGTAACATGTGACTTATTCCCCCAATTCTTCATAAGATAAAAGCTACCATGATTCCTAATCGTCCTAAAACTGTATTTACAAGGATAAATGACTCGACTTAGCAACTATGTACCCCTGCAATAATTAACTGGGTTTACAATAATGTACTAAAAGCGAGTACATACAAGGTAGGCTAAGGCGATTTGGGTGTAACAATTGGTTCAAAGGTGACAATGCTCTTCATTAATAGTCTGGAATCTACCAAAAAATGACGAGAACCGTGAAAAGGATAGGCTCGGAGGGTGTACTAGGAGTATCCTATACAAAAAATGAGTGCATGGAAAGGGTGTGGGATAGTTATATGATCGAGGTGACCATCAGAACAATTACAGGGTCAAAACATGGGTTATCCTAGTGCCTCTTATCATTTAGCAAATCATAATTCTCACTATGCGGTCTCGGGATGCATCACAAAAATAAGTTCTAGAATTTAATACACCATCAGTACACTCATATAATTTTAAACCGATACTAATGCTCACTCCTTAACTCGAGAAAGTTAAAGGTAAAATTATCTTGGGTATCAAAAATAGATACATGAATTCCTATAGATGTAAAGGCGAGCCTTACATTTTTTGGGTGGAATTTTGAGGGTTTTTGTGCTATTCACATAAATTCCTATCCACGAGACTCTAATAATACTCGGTTTTCGTCGGTATGTGTCATAAAAAAATTTTTTATTTTGGTCAAAATTACCCCTCTACGCTATTGTTTCGTTATATTAATCGTTCATTTTAAGAACAAGTGAATGGCATTTGAATGAATAGTTTCTAGGCTTATTTACCCCCTACACTTAAGTTAACATTGTCCCTAATGTTTTTAAAATTACCGTAAAATGAAATAAAGGAAAAGAAACAAGTAAAAGAAAACTAGTACTACCTGCGAGGGGTTTGCTCAATAATGAAGAAGAAACATGCGATAACTGGTTAAATCGTCCTCCAAGAATCGCCATTTGGAAACTTCCTAAGAACTTCCAAGCTTCTTCTCATCAAATATAACCTGCAAATCAAAGACAAAGACAACTACACCTTGCGTAAAATCGGCGGGATAATAATATATACAACGAAACTTTTAGGGTTGACTATATGAAAGCAGTAAAGATAAGATGAAAGTGATGATGTAATCATAGGTTTCTACAGGTTTATAAGAAAATTACAAATTTTGGTTTTAGAACAAATCATTTTTCAAAAATAATAGAAAAAAATTCAAATTTTCACAGATTGGAGGTGCGACGCCGTCGGGATAAAATCCTGACGTCGTCACCACGCTCTGTGAAAATTTCACATTCGTTTTTCTTGAAAAATTTCCTGCACGTAACTCTATTAGTTATTCCTTGTGTAAGAAATTGTATAAAACCTGACATTAATCATTACAATCATATGACTCGAAACTGACGCGAATTAATCTAAACAATTTATTTTATATGTTTGAACGGTTCTTGTAAACCGGATATTTTCCCCTACACTTATTTGATACAAAATACCTTTGATGCAATTAAGACGAAGTTAAAAACAAAACAAAGCATAATTACAAATGATTCAAACACATAAGAATAAACAATAAATAGTTAAAACACAAGACACTCCTAAATGCGGGAAAATAAATATCGGGTTGCCTCCCAAAAAGCGATTTTCTTTATTTATAAGTCTTGTAGCTAGACTCGGAGTCACACATCTAGGTGTTATGGAAATGATCCAAGCCGATGATCTCTCTTGGATTCTCTTTTTAAGAAAGTCTTCTAGAGGTGGGGATTAATTGGAAGGTTTTGCCAAATTCTTCTTCATCCGGATCAATTATCCTAATCTTGGCATGTCATGCCCCGTCTCCCTTTTTGGGTGGTTTGTCCTAGTTGATTGGGTTTTCTATTAAGTCCTCCGACTCCCACATGTTTCCCTTAAGGTTTATGGGTAGAGCCCCTAAGAATTCTATCATTCTTCTAAACACTAGGACATCCTTGAAGGGATTGATCTCAGCATCTCTAGCTATTTCCCATTCTTCAAGAAAATAATAGTTCATGAATTCCTTTATAACATATTAAGGGATTTGGGCACCTATACCGTCTGAGCTAGGTCGTGGTTTGTATGACTTAGTGATTCCTTCTCCGACCTCTATTTTCGCTTTCCTACAATCTATCACTGCGTTAGTGGTGGCTAGGAATCCTCTTCCTACTAGTAAAGGGGTTTCGAGGTCTTTCTTCATGTCAATTACACAAAAGTCGTTCAAGAGTTTTAGTTTTCCTATGTGAATTTCTACGTCCCTAACAATTCCAACGGGATAGGATTTGGTTCCGTCTGCCAATCCGAAAACATGGTTAGCCTCTTCTAATAGTTCGAAAAAGTAGAGTGAAATGGTCCTGGGTCTTCTATTTTCGTAGGCATTTCACCTTGGATGAATGCAGATCCATTTTTGCCTAGCTTTAAACTCTCCACGTATTTATCAAGTATTGCGTTATATATGTTAGCATGAGCTAGTACTTCAAGAACCAGTAAGTTAAGATGCAAATCTTGGAATTCATCTTTTAGGGTTCGCTCGGGTTTTTTTTATTGTTGTGTTCCAATTTTCATGACCGTTTGCAACTGGTTCTTTTAAGAATGGTTTGTTTCTTTAGAACACGTTTTGATAGCATTGATCGAACTAAGAGGATGAGATGAGCATTGGGGGTCTTTCGTTGGGTAAGAACAAGAAAACAAAATAGGAGAGGTGAGGTTAACTTTCAGCTTCGGGTTCTTAATCGTGTCACTTGGGAGTGCTCCCGTTATTCGATTAGTGATGACCTTCAAAACTGTGTCAATTTTATTGGTCAACTCCCCTTGTTGTTGTTTGAAATAAGCTTCAAACTTAGACAATCTAGCGTCCTGAGATGCCACAAAGTTCGACACCAATCCTTTGAGATTTTATTGATTGTTAAAAATTTAAGGATTGTTGTTGAGGGAGCGGTTCGGCAATGAACCGTTAGGCTGAAACTGATTAGGTGGGTTTGAAAAATTATTTTGGGAATTTTGTAGTTGTCTCCACCTAAGGTTTGGGTGACTTTTCCATGATGGATTATAGGTGTCACCAAGGTTGTTTTTCTCGGGCTTGAAAGTGTACCACTTGCCTCCCGGTTGTTTAGGAGCAAGATGAGCTTCCATTAAGCATTGGACTTGATTTTCGAGCTCAATGAGACGGCGGTCGGATGTACTCAAAACTTCCTAGGGCAAAGAGATTGCCTTGACCGGTTTAGCGAAGTCCGTTAGGTCATTTCAACTTTCGTTGTCATAGAGGGCTAGGTCACCAAGGGTGTCCTTGGGGAGGTTGTTACCACATGCGAGAGGTCCAAGGTTCGAGTCTCTCCGTGGGGGTTTTCCTTCAAGGTGGGAATCTGTGGGGTTCTGCCCTATAGATGCGTCGATTCGAGGCTGACATGGACTACCTTCTGGGTATGTATTGTGGAATCGAATCACTAATTATTATTCGATGCTGGTAGGGACTTTGGGGTAAATAACGCCTTTCGATGCTGTGAACTTCGGCTCATACCTGATGTCTTAACATCTTTTGGGATAAATAACGCCTTTCGGTGCTGTGCACTCCGGATGCCCTCGGAAGTTACCATATACCCCAGGAAATTGCCTTCTTCCACACTGAAGGAACACTTCTTTGGATTCAACTTCATGTTTATTCTCCTCAGGCTGTCGAACATTTCGGCAATGTCTGCTAGCAACATTTTTTCATCGTTACTTTTTATCACTGTATCATTCACGTGGAAAACGTAAAGGGGGTGAATATGTTTCCGTTTAAAATCTTAAAACTCTTGTATCAAATACCCTATCAAACTTGACGTAATATAAAAAGTATCAATTATATTCTATGACTATATGAATAATGAAAAGCATAGAATAAGCAAGTTGTCACAACACAAGTATAAACAACAAGTTACAACACAAGGATACGCATAAAAAAAGAGCGGTAAATAAAATAGATAGCAAACCGAACATGATGATTTATTATGGTTCTGTTATGGAGATCCTCTCCGCCTTACTCCACTCCTCGAGTACCCAACTCGAGAGTTATTCCACTAGATCAACAAGCTTCCTTCTCGGCGGAGAAAACCTTACACAACGTCGCTTACACTTTTTCTGGTACAAAGCTAAATACCGAGTCCTAGTTCAAGGTAGAACCAACCTATCATCGCTTACACTTTATTAGGTACAAAGCTAAATACCGGGGTTTTACACACCAGGTAGAGCCAAACTAAACCTGTTATGTTTTATGGCCCAACATAACAAACCTTGTGTTATATGGCACAAACACATAAACCATCTAATCTAGTTGGTTGATGCGGTTGTCGTTAGACTTCAACAAGAAGTTTTACAACTCCCTAGGCAGAGCACCTAACCGTTGTAGTGTACTAAGGCAAGACTCGGGGGTTGTTATGGTTCTCTAGGAGAATAGGTTGGGAAGGCTCGAATAGAATCTAACAGAGGTCTAAGGGGTTGAGATAAGATTATTTTTGTATTTTTATGTTTTTATAAAAGCAGGTAAATATCATTGGTTGAGAAGTTGGTGGTTTTAACTAATTAAACTAATAAGAAATCTAAACAATTTTGGTGATAACTATATGGTAAACAAACGTATTTACTTAATCATGCATTACTCCTTATTATGTTTCTCTAAATTATGTTGCTTTGTCACCCTTGTAATGATTTGTGTAAGTATTTCCAAAGTCATGAACGAATTACACGAACCTGCCGTCTATGTAATATTCCGTTAAGGCAACGCACAAGTAAGCTAGTATGAAGACTATTACAAGGCCCCTAAGAGTACATTACATGAATTTAAAACACTTAAGTGGGATCAACCATATTAGGGGTAAGGTAGTATGAAGACTGTTACCGATGGTATCCTTTCAACACACTCATGTTTCCCTAAACGTCTATGCTAATTTAATATCTTATGGCTAGTTTTCTAAATCCTAACGCGTACATCCATCACAATAAGCAATATAATAAAGATCTACATAATAAGTTTCATGCAATCATAAGTAAATACTAATGTATCTACCGGGCATATTATAAGGAAATGAAGAACATAAGTCAATCAAACAACACATAGACATATTGAATGATAAAAGATAAATGATCTCACTTGATTAGAACATGAGTTAATAGCAGATACATGAGGGTTTTGACACCCTAAAAATGGCCTAAGTAGCAGCCAAATTCGTCTTCTAAAACTAGGGCTCGGATCCCTAAAGTTACACACTTAAAAACCCTAAAAACTGTGGGTATATATAGAAAAAGAAGTCGCAATGACGTCACAAGGTTTCTGACGCCGTCGCTTCATCGAATATTCTAGGGTTTCTTTTGAGGCAGCTACGTTCTGACGCTGTCGTGAGGTTCCTGACACCGTCGCTTGTAAGATATGACGGCATCTCTAACAATTGCGACGCCGTCTCCAGGCACTATGCATAATTCTTCAAGAGACTTTGGTGTAGAGTCGTAGTCTTGTCCGTGTCTTCTCTAATTGAGCCCAATTCACGTGTATTTCCTCCAAAAGTCATCCAAAAGCTAAACACACAAAAACAAATGATTAAGCACATAATCTGGGCATATTTGCATGATTTAGGGGGTTAAATGACCTCGAAAAAGTGTATAAAATAACACCTCATCAAATACCCCTAAACTTGGGATTTGCTTGTCGTCAAGAAAATAGGCTTTTTTACCTAAACAATAGCAATATTGGAGGAATTTAACCTGCTCTTTAAAAGTAGTTTATGACACAACCTTCTAGACCCCGTAATTAAAAGCACAAAGAGTATATACTAGCACCTCACATAAGTGTTTGGATTCACTCTTTCTCTCAGGTGTATAATGAATTATAACAATATGGGAAACAGAAAAATTAATACTCAATACCTGTCATAGCATATAAATTCCCATAGGCTTGGTAAAGGATCAAACCTCCACCGCTAGGCGCAAGTACTAGAAATTACTATCAAAGAGGGATTTAAAGGGTTGTGATGTGTAGGGTGTAGGTTAAACAGCAGCAGCAACGGATGGTAGATACACGGGCGGTGATAAGTTAATTAACTACAAGAATACATGCTGAGGCGTTGCTAAGCCAAGACTTGACTACTCTACCGATAAGATAACGAACTAAGATACAAAACTCTACAACAATCTCTTTCTTTTTCTTTTCTGTTTTTCTCTTTTTTTAATTAAAGATAACACATAACTTGGGATTTATAACACACCCCTACACTTGAGTTTTTGCTAACTCATTACAATTTGCTAATCTAATGACCTGAATTGAAAGGATCAACAAACATGGAGCATATTTAGCTCTATTAGGGTTAACATGTGACTTCTTCCCCAATTCTTCATAAGATAAAAACTACCATGATTCCCAATCATCCCAAAACTGTATTTACAAGCAATAGTTGGGTTTACAATAATGTACTAAAAGCGAGTACATACAAGTAGGCTAAGGAAATTTGGGTGTAACAATTGGTTCAAGGGTTTAACAATTCTCTTCATTAATAATCTAGAATCCACACAAAAATTATGAGAACCGTGAAAAGGATAGGATCAGAGGGGTGTACTAAGGGTATCCTGCATTAAAAATGAGTGTATGGCAAGGGTGTGGGATAGTTATATGATTAAGGTGACCATCATAACAATTACATGTTTAAAACATGGGTTATCCTAGTGCCTCTTATCCTTTAGCAAATCCTAATTCTCACTATGCGGTCTCGGGATGCATCACAAAAGCAAGTTCTAGAATTTAATACACTACCAGTATACTCATATAATTTTAAACCGATACCAATACTCTAGAAAAGGTGACGAAACCACATATACACATCCATAACGATGGAATAGATAGACATGATTGCTCACTCCTTAACTCGAGAAAGCTAAAGGTAAAATTATCTTGGGTATCAAAAATGGATACCCGAATTCCTAAAGATCTAAAGGCGAACCTTACATTTTTGGGGTGGAATTTGAGAGTTTTTGTGCTAGTCATATAATTCCAATCCATGAGACGCTAATAACACTCGGTTTTTGTCGATATGTGTCATATTTTTTTAGATTTTGGTTATAATTACCGTCTATGCTATGTTTCGATATATTACACATCATTTTAAGGAAAAAGCAAATGGAAATTAAAGGAATAGTTTTTAATGTTCTTAAAAGTACCAGTAAAACGAATAAAGGGAAAAGAAAACAAGTAAAAGAAACTTGTACTCCCTTGGTTTGCTCAATAATGGAGAAGAAACATGCGATAACCAGTTAAATCATCCTCTAAGAAACATCCTCTTAAAACTTCCTAAGAACTTCCGGGTTTCTTTTCATCAAATATAACCTGTAAATCAAAAAGAAAGACAACTACACCTGGCGTAAAATCGGTGGGATAATGATATATACAATGAAAATTTTAGGGTTGACTCTATGAAAGCAGTAAAGATAGGATGAATATGCTAATATAATCAAGGTTTCTAAAGGTTTATAAGAAAATTACAAATTTTGGATATTGTACAAATCATTTTTTAAAAATAATAGAAAATTTTTGAATTTTCAAAGGTCTGGAGGCGCGACGCCGTCAGGAAAATTCCTGACGCCGTCTCCAGACACTGTGGAAATTTCACATTCATTTTTCTTAAAAAAATTTCCGCACGCAACTCTATTAGTTATTTCCTGTATAAAATACTACATAAAACCTGAGATTAATCATTACCATCATATGACTTGAAACTGACTCGAATTAATCTAAACATTTTATTTTATATGTTTGAAATTGTTATTATAAACCGGATATTTTGCCCTAAACTTATTTGATGCAAAATACCTTTGATTGCAATTAAGACGAAGTTAAAGACAAAGCAAAGTATGATCATAAATGATTCAAACATACAAGAATAAACAGTAAAGAGTTAAAACACAAGACACTCCTAAATGCGAGAAATTAAATATTGGGTTGCCTCCCAAAAAGCGCTTTTCTTTATTTAACGAGTCTTGTAGCTAGACTCGGAGTCACATGTCTAGGTGTAATGTAAATGGTCCAAGTCGATGATCTCTCTTAGATTATCTTTTTAGAAAGTTTTCTAGAGGTGGGCGGCTTATCCTAGTTGATTGGATTTTCTATTAAGTCTTCTGATTCCCACATGTTTCCCTTAAGGATTATAGGTAGAGCCCCTAAGAATTCTACCATTCTTCTAAACACTAGGACGTCCTTAAATGGATTGATCTCAACATCTCTAGCTATTTCCCATTCTCCAAGCAAATGACAGTTCATGAATTATTCCTAACATAGTAAGGGGTTTTGGCACCTATACCATCTGAGTTAGGTTGTGGTTTGTATGACTCTCTTTTACTTAACATGGTCTAGTAGGGTGCTTCCTTTTCTCCTGGATCGATTTCCTTTACCCCAAATACTTACCTAGTGATTCATTCTTCGACCGCTATTTTGGCTTTCCTACAATCTATCACTGCGTTAGCGGTGGCTAGGAATCCTCTTCCTACTAGTAAAGGGGTTTCGGGGTCTTTCTTCATATCAATTACGTAAAAGTCATTCAAGAGTTTTAGTTTTCCTATGTGAACTTCTACGTCCCTAACAATTCCAACGGGGTAGGATTTGTTTCCTACCAATCCGAAAACATGTTCATGCATGATCCTAAATCGGCTAAGGTATTAAAAGGCTTTGAGTCCCCTAATTTGCAAGGAAGAGTGAATAGCCTGGGGTCTTCCATTTTTGCAGGCATTTCCCCTTGGATGAACGCGGATCCACTCTTGCTAAGCTCTAAATTTTTCACGTATTTATCCAGTATTGCATTGTATATTGGAGCATGAGCTAAAAATTCAAGAACTGGCAAGTTGAGATGTAAATCCTTAAATTTATCTTCTATAGTCTGTTCTGGTTCTTTTGATTATTGTGTTCTAATTTCCATGACCGTGTGCAGCTGGTCCCTTTGAGAATGGTTTGTTTTTTTGGAATACGTTTTGATAGCATTGATCGATTTAAGGGGATAAGATGAGCACTGGGGTCTTTTGTTGGGTAAGAACGAGTAGACCAAACTGGAGAGGTGGGGTTAACATTAAGTTTTGGGTTCTTAACCGTGCTACTTGGGAGTGCTCCGGTTATGCGATCAGTGATGGCCTTCAAAACTTTGTCAATTTTATTGGCCATCTCGCCTTGTTGTTGTTTGAAATCGGCTTCAAACTTAGACAATCTAGCGTCTTGAGATGCCATAAAGTTAGACGCCAATCCTTCGAGATTTGGTTGATTATTAAAAATTTGTTGTTAAAGGAGCGATTCAGGAACGAACCATTGGGCTGAAACCGATTAGGTGGGTTTGAAAAATTATTTTAAGAATTTTTAGGTTGTCTCCACCTAAGGTTTGGGTGACTTCTCCATGACAGATTATAGGTGTCACCAAGGTTGTTTTACTCAAGCTTGAAAGTGTACCACTTGCCTCCTGCTTTATCAGTACGCGAGGATGCATAATCAACAAAAGCTTGCTCGGGATTTTCCATGCAACTTTGAGTATCATGGGGACCACTGCATATCTCACATATAGAAGTGATTTTTTTCACTTGAATAGATTGCTTAGAAGCAAGATGAGCTTCCATCAAGCGTTGGACTTGATTTTTGAGCTTGATGAGACGACGGTTGGATGTACTCGGGACATCTTGAGGTAAAGAGATTTCCTTGACCGGTTTAGCGAAGTCTCTTGGGTCATCCCAACTTTTGTTGTCATAGCGGGCTATGTCCTCTAATAGTGCCCAGGATTCTTTGGTGCTTCTGTCATGAAGCTTACCACCTGTCGATTGATCGATGGTTTATCTTATGGCGGGATTGACATGGTCATAAAAAATTTGGAGTTGGAACCAAAGGTCGATGCCATGATGAGGGACTTCTTGGATTAAGTCCTTGAAACGAGTCTATGCTTTAGAGAGAGACTCTCTTTGATGTTGTTGGAACATCAAGATGTCATTGCGGAGTTTTGCAGTCCTTCCCGGTGGAAATAATTAAGTATGGAAACGAGTAGTAAGATCATCCTATGTGGAGATGGATCCTGCTGGAAGACGTTCAAGCTAGTTGATATCTTGATCGCGAAGGGAAAATTGAAATAAATGTAGGCGCATTCTTTCCCTATTTGGACTTAGAGCCAAAGGTCGATGCCATGATGAGGGACTTCTTGGATTAAGTCCTTGAAATGAGTCCATGCTTTAGAGAGAGACTCTCCTTGATGTTGTTGGAACATCAAGATGTCATTGCGGAGTTTTGCAATCCTTCCCGATAGAAAAGAGCCATGCCATGATGAGGGACTTCTTGGATACGGCGTATTGGATTTTGTTTCCTTCTTGGTCTTTAGTGAAGTGTAGCCACAGATACACCGTATCTTCCTTGATGGATACAACGTATTGGTTGTCAGAACAGTAATATTCAAATATCTTCGTTTAAGCTCAAGATTTAGACTTGGAGCCAAAGGTCGATGCCATGATGAAGGACTTCTTGGATTAAGTCCTTGAAACGAGTCCATGCTTCAGAGAGAGACTCTCCTTGATGTTGTTGGAACATCAGGATGTCATTGCCGAGTTTTGTGGTCCTTCCCAGTGGAAAAAAATTAAGCAAGGAAACGAGTAGTAAGATCCTCCTATGTGGAGATGGATCCTGCTAGAAGACGTTCAAGCTAGTTGCTATCTTGATCGCGAAGGGAAATTGAAATAAATGTAGGCACGTTCTTTCCCTATTTGAACATCAAGGTCAAGTGAGTCTACTAGTTTTAAAAAAATCCTTAAAATGTTGGTTTGGATCCTTGGACCGAAGTCCGTAGAAAGAGCATTCGTTGTGCACCAAATAGATGGTGTCGGATCGCAAAGGCACCACATTGTTCCCTACGAGGAGCTCAATGGTGTTTCGATAGCCCTCGTGCCTAGGTTTCGAGTAATCTCCAAGAGTCCGGATAGGATTTTCATTTTCCATAGAGTTCAACGAAAATGAGTTACAAACAGATAACATGAAGAAAAGATAGACTACAAAAAAGATAATATACTGAAAATAAAATTCTTACTTGATAGGAATCAAGCGAGTAGACCTAAGTTAAAAAATGATCGAAACCTAACTATTCCTCGGCATCGGTGCCAAAAACTTGATGCAGTTGTTGTTAGAATTCAATAAGAAGTTTTACAACTCCCTAGGCAGAGCACCTAACCATTGTAGTGTAGTAAGGCAAGACACGGGGTTGTTATCGTTCTCTAGAGGAATAGGTTGGGAAGACTCTTATAGAATCTAACAAAGGTTTAAGAAGTTGAGTGAAGATTCTTTATGTATTTTTATGTTTTTATAAAAGCAGGTAAATATCATTGGTTGAGAGGTTGGTTGGTTTTTAACTAATTAAACTAATAATAAATCTAAAGTACTTTGGTGATAACTATATGGTAAACGAACGTATTTACTTAATCATTCATTACTCCATATTATGTTTCTTTAAATTATGTTTCTTTGTCACCCTTTTAATGATCTGTGTAAGTATTTCCAAAGTCATGAACGAATTACACAAACCCGCCGTCTATGTAATATATCTTTAAGGCAACACACAAGTAAGGTAGTATGAAGACTATTACAAGGCCCCTAAGAGTACATTACATGCATTTAAAACACTTAAGAGGGATCAACCATATTAGGGGTAAGGTAGTGTGAAGACTATTACCGATGGTATCCTTTCTACACACTCGCGTTTCCCTAGACGTCTATGCTAATTTAATATCTTATGGCTAGTTTTCTAAAGCCTAACACATACATCTATCATAAGAAGCAACATAATAAAGATCTACATAATTTGTTTCATGCAATCATAAATAAATACTAATGTATTAGCCAGACATATTATAAGGAAGTGAAGAACATAAATCAATCAAACAACACATAGACATATTGAATGATAAAAGGTAAAGGATCTCACTTGATTAGAACATGAGTTACTGGCAGATACAAGAGGGTTTCGACACCCTAAAAATAGCTTAAGTAGCAGCCAAATTCGTCTTTTAAAACTAGGGTTCGGATCCCAAAAGTTACACACTTAAAAACCCTAAAAACTATGGGTACATATAGAAAAAGAAGTCGTGACGGCGTCGCAAGGTTTCTAACGCTGTTGCTTCGTCGAATCTTTTAGGGTTTCTTTTAAGGCGGCTACGTTCTGATGCCGTCTTGAGGTTCCTGACACAGTCTCTTGTAAGATATGACATCATCGCTAAGAATTATGATGCCGTCTCCAAGCACTGTGTAGAATTCTTCAAGAGACTTTGGTGTAGAGTTGTAGTCTTGTCTGTTTCTTCTCCAATTGAGCCCAAGTCACGTGTATTTCCTCCAAAAGCCATCTAAATGGTAAAAACACAAAAACAAATGATTAAGCACATAAACTGGGCATTTTTGCATGATTTAGGGGGTTAAATGACCTCAAAAAAGTGTATAAAATGACACCTCATTATTGGTGATACAAGACAATGATACAAATGTGATTATAATGAAGATCTAGGACAATTTGTATAATGGATATGAATGACTAATCTAAATGAACTTCCATTAATGTTAAGCCTTCAAATGAATAAGGATGATAAGATCTCTAATCTTGTAGATCTTCATATGTATATGCTTTGTGTTGAGTGAAAATGGCAAGATCTCTAAGGCTTGCTTTGGTGGATGTAGATGGAAAGATGTCAATTCTTGCTTTAGAGGATCATTTTGGGTGTATGCTTACAACAAAAATAAGAGTTAAAGGCATTATGATCAGGGTGATTTATGGATGCACACCTACAGATCTAAATGAATAAGAATACAAAGAAAATGTGTGTGAAAGGATGAGAAAATTATGAGATTTGGCTTGCTATTAGATTCTTGAAATCTATGCACATCCTCCATGCTCTGTCACACTTCTTGACTAACACCGGGTTAGAGATCCAGGTGGGGAATCTGACTGGACGAACGATACCAGCCTTAATCTATTCGGCTACCTCCTTAGCTACTACTTTGCTCTTCTTGGTGCTACAATCCTTTGCTTTTTACACATCGGCTTAATAAAGGGGTTGACATTCTGAGTATGCTCGATGACTTGCTGAGGCACCCCTGTCATGTCATTAGCTCCCACACAAAGATTTCCATGTTTTCCTTTAGTAAAAGCTTCAACTGGGACTTGCATACTTCAGATAACCCTCCTCCTATAATAACAAACTAATCTAGAAATGCTGGATTTACTAGCACCTCCTTCGTCATACTAACCTTTTTCGTATTAGTCTCTTTTTTCCTCTCCTACCCCGCGGGTTTTTCTTTGATCATTTGTTTCTTTTCCAGTAGCTTGGACTCCGAGATGATGACCGATCGGGTGACCAAAGTTGCTATTCCCTTCGGGGTTGGGAACTTCATCATTGAGTGAATGGTAGAGGGTATAGCTCACAACATTTTTAGTCCTGACATGCCATGGATTACATTGTATGGCGAGGGAGCTCTAATAACGGCAAATTTCATGGTTGTCCTCCTGTATAGCCCCTCGCTTCCGAAGCATACTTCCAACTCAATTTTCCCCAAAGGCTTTGTGACCTCTTTGGCGAAGCCTACTAGATATGTCTGAGTTTCTCTTAGCCTAGCCTTTATCGCTAGACTAAGGTTTTTAAAAAAATGTTCGAACATAACTTCTATCGAAGCCCCTTTGTCCATGTATACTTGTATGACTAGGTATCCTTCCACTTCCGCCTCTATGCTTAGCGGCTCTTCTAAAACATCTTTTGCCGATACTAGTGGGAAAGTTAGTGCGGTGTTCATCCAAACCTCTGTTGCCTCGCGGGTCTTCCTTTTCTTTTCTTTCACTGGCCTGGTTCTTATCATGTTAATCACCTTGGCTTGTTGTTGAGCTTCTCCTCTTTGGTTTCCTCTACCTCTTTGTCTAACATCTTTCACCAAATGATTCAACTTTTCTGACTCCAATGCCATTTCTAATTGCTTCTTTAATTGAATACAATCATTTGTGTGGTGGCCCTTCTCCTAGTGATAATCACAGTATCGATCCACATTTCCACCTCTTGGGGGATTAAGCATAGGCCTCAGTGACGGCAAGTGTAGTTGTGTCTCGGTAGCTAAAATTTCCTTTGGAGGTTTAGTGAGAGCATCAAGGGTAAGAACTAGAGCGACACGACCTTGATAATCCCTTTTTAGGGGAGGGTAGGGTGTTCGATTGTCTCTGCCTCTATACAAACCGTAGTTATCCCTTCCCCTGAGGTTATTTTGGTTGTCATTTCTTCAAGCCTCTCCTCCATGGTTATTCTTGTAGGGACGATCATCCCTTCGGGTCGCCAGAAGGAATGATCTTTGAGGATGCTCACAAGCTTCGCCCTTGGGAAGCTCTGTACGGGTGAAAGCTTATTTGGAATAGACAAAATCTTCCAATCTCACCATCATCTCTTCTACAGTTTGGGGAACCTTATCCGATTATTGTTTTGCCAATTCAAGGAACTTAAGTGAGTCCATAAATGACGCGATTTTCATGACCTCAGGAACCCCTTATTATGAAATCAGTTTCCACTATCCATATTTCCTTAAATGCTGCTAGTGACTCATTTCCCTTTCTAACAATCTTCGTTATCTCATAGGATCCTTAAAACATGCCCTTCGGACTGAATACCTTATGACAAACGCCTCCTTTAACTCTGACCACTCATTAATGCTATTAGCCAAAAGGCGCTCGAACCACCCTCTTGCATATCCATTGAGGTTTTGCTGAAGCATCCTACACCATACCGGCATGGGCCACTCTTCGAAGTTGGCTGAACTAGCAAACCGGTTTAAGTGATCCTCTAGATCAGTTGTACCGTCGTATAGCTTGATGTTGGTTAGCATTTTGTATTCTGGTCCCGTGAATTCTATAATTCTGCGAGTGTGAGGAATTCTTAAGGCTTCCTTGAAAGGTCTCTTAAGGTTTGCGTCTCCTACTCTTTTTCCCTTCATAATTTCGCCGCTTCCAACTTTAGTGTCTTCCAGTTCAAAATTCAACCGTATGGGATCGAAGATGTTTAACTTGTTATGGTCTTTGATTAGTAATATAAGGGCAGATATATGTGATTCTAATAGCTCTTTGGTTAAAGGAAGAGTCCCTTCCCGATCATCCTCATTTCCTTCTATGACTGAACCCGTCATCACACTACTCTGGTAGATGGAACTTGGGTCCCACGAATGGCGCCAATTTGTTAAAGTAAATTTATGTACCTTTGAATGAAGCCAAGAATCCTTTGGACGTCTTATGAATTAATCCTTCGGATCCCTATGTACAAGAAAGGAAACCCTTTAGCCTCGCCTCGGGTTTTATCCCAAGACCAAGCTCCAGCGTGAGAGTAAGTATATAGTGGGAGACGACAGGCATAAGTAATAAATGTGTATAGTTATGCAGTAAATGCTACATGGTTTGTAGTAAATGAAGGGGTATTTATACTACCCGAATCACTATTGAGACTTACTGTTCCTGACATCTAGGGAATGGTTGCGCTGAACTACCCCTAGTACCTTTGTCAGGTGGCGTATCCACGTGGGGGACAAGATCCCGTAAATCCTAGATTGGCGGCGTTCCTTTGAGTGTACCCTATTATCCGCTGTGTCGATGGATGATCCGTGTTTAAAAGAGTGTCTTGTTGCTTCTTATTGCGACCCTTCCGGATGGATGTAAAACCTTTGGTTAGGTCCCTTCGGTAAATACCTCTGAAAAGATATGGGTCCTTTGGTTAGGTCCTTCCAGACATATACGAAGACAAACACTATTTTGAGGTTGCTAAATTGATGCGAGTCATATGACAACTTTTTAAACAAAATATGCAACATATGAAAAGTTTGGAACAAATTTGTAGATTGTGCAATATCACAAAGATAATTGCTGTAACCTCCTATGTAAATATGACCTTTTAGATTACACCATCATTTGTGGTTTTAGTTCACCCATTAATTTTAGGCTAATGCGACTCAAGTTAGTTGTTCTTATTCACAATAGATACAAATCATGATTTTGATCTGGTTTTGAGGGCATTGGCTCTATGTATAGTCGTGGTCATTAATTTCATAAGAAATAACCTCCTAAGAGGGGGACGTACAATGGGCTGATGGCTAAAGTCATCCCACCAGCCGAACAAAAATGTGGTGCCAACTATACTGACACTCGCGCCGTCGGTTCTCGCGTCGAAGCCACCAGCTCACGCGGTAGATTTTTTTATTGTTATTATTTTTATTATTTTTGAAAGTATACATTTTATAACAGGAAAAACGGGTAAAAATGTCATTTTGGGCCAAAACTAGCCGTTTTTCCTCTTTTTTTTCAAACTTTTACCCTTTAAAAATTCTATAAATACCTCCTTATTATACCAAATTTTATACACACTTCCAATATCATTTCTACTTCAATAATACTTATTTTACATCAAAAAAAACAAATATGAATCCCAACACTCCTAACACTCTCAACACCTTTGATAATTACGATGTTTATATTCAAGGCGATGTGGAGCGATATATTTGGGGTTATGAGGCATATAAACAATTTCCAGCTATGAGTAATCAAGAAGCTAGGGGTTCGGGATCGGCTCATAAAAAGAAGAGGACATACATACCACGTAAACGAGAAAAAGGCGGAACAATGGCTACTTAACGACTATTTTGGCAATGATGAGACTCTTCCTAAATACACGGAAGAGTATTTTAGGCGAATGTATCTTATGATCTCTACACTTTTAAAAAAATAGTCAATGGTATTACAAATTATAATGCTCAGCCCGATTACTTTCATTTTTTAAACATAGAGAAGATTGTACGAGTCGTGCAAGTATTAGTCCGATTATGAAGTGCACATCCGCCGCCAATTAGCATACGACACAACTCCTGATGCATTTGACGAGTACTTGCAAATTGCTGAATGTTGTTCACGAAGAAAAACATGGACTCCCGGGAATGCTCGGGAGTATTGATTATATGCATTGGGATTGGAGAAATTGCCCAAAGTCCTTACATGCTCAATTCAAAAGACACTATTATAAATACCCAACTCTTATGTTGGAAGCAGTTGCGGATCAAAAATTATGGATTTGGCATGCATATTTTGGGGTTCGAGGGGCAAATAATGACCTTAATGTGTTATATGGTTCCCCGTTATTCGATGATGTTCTTGCCTATATAGCTCTGGAAGCTCTATTTGTAGTAAACGTAAGAACATACAACAAATGTTATTATTTAAGCGACTGTATTTTTCCAACATGGGTTACGTTTGTTAAAACGTTTTGTATTGCAAAGGATGAAAAAACCTTGAATTTTAAAGGAGTTTAAGAAAGTGCCCAAAAAGATATTTAACGAGCTTTTGGAGTCCTATAAGGTCATTGGGGATTTATACGACAACTTGCGCGTGCTTACAAAATCAACGCGTTGAAAAGAATCATGTATTTTTGTATAATATTACATAACATGATATTGCAAGATCAAAAATTCGAAGTTATGAATGTTACAGATATGTTCGTTAATCCATAGCCGAACATAGTTCAAACTTGGATCGAACGATGTCAGTTACATGTTAGGAGAGCCACAGAACTTCGAGATAAAGAGTGCACACCGAGCTTCGACAAGACCTCATCGAGCATTTATGAAACCGTAATCACTAAATCATATTTTTTTAATGTATCGTTATTTCTACTTGTATTTTAATCCAATGTACTTTTTATTTTTGTGTAATATTTTTTTATTTAATGTAATGTGTGTTTAATTTTAATGAAATTTATTTAAGTCAAATTGTGTATTTTTATTTTATATAATTGAAAAAAAATAGCCGATGGCATCACTTTGTAGTGTCAATAAGAGAGGGGTATTTTTGATGTCGTGTTTGGGTTTAGTAAGTATTAAACAGGTTAACACGTGAACCCGTTTAAGTTTATATAGCCTCTAAAATAAAATATATAACTTGAATTATATATTGGATTTGGATTAGATGAATTTTGTTATGTAGTTAATAGGAGTGAATTATGATTATAACTCATATATTATTGAAATTGTTACATAATTATTTGTATGCTATTTTTATCACTTTTTACATCCTTATATCATTTTTTTGCATTTAAATTAGTTAAATCGACAAACCACCAACCTTATTCACCGGTTTACCTATTTACTTACATAGGTTAAATGGGTCACAAACGGGTTACACGTGTTATGCAGGTCTAGGTTAGGGTTGAGTTTCTTGACACGATTAATAAATAGGTCGTGTTTAGGTAGAGGTTATAATAACCCGCCAACCCGCGAACCCAAACAGGTCAACACGAACACGACTCAATTACCACCCCTACTTGTAGGTTAAAAAAATGAGTAAACATGTGATTTTTGTGTTCAGGTTATTCGGGGAAGGCGAACGTTTTGACTCATATGTATGCGGGTTAATCTCGAGACTGTTTCTGACGGGTCCTGCTATTCCCACTCGGGACATTTGATTGAAAAGATGTCATTTGAATATTTAATACTAAACCTCACGTTGCTTTAATTGTTTCCAGTTGCTATTGTAACGTATATTATAATAAAGAGTGGCCATGGCATTTACACATCTATATTTCTATGTTATATAAATGATAACATTTCAAAGCTAAGACTTTTATATATAAAAATATAGATTTAAGTTCATTTGGATACCAAACATTTTGTGGATACCGGGGGACTTATCCCCACCTTCCATCTTCATCTCATCCAATAGATGAGATTAAATTGTCTATTTACACTAGAGGGGTAATTTTGTAAATTATATATATATATATATATATATATATATATATATATATATATATATTCTATGATAAACATCTCATAATACACACACATAATGTGTGTTTTTCTAAACTTTTTTTTCTCTCTACCCCTCGATCCATAACTAATATCAACACAAACAACTAATCGATCGATCTTTAATCCATTATCTTATTTTGAATCGATCATCTCCTTCTTCAGTTAATTAACATCAGGTTCAGATCTGTTTTTGTTTTAGCTTGTTTGATTTGAATAAGCTTATTTATTTATCATTGTTTGATTTTATGAGCTTATAATCAGGTTATTTTGAACGAATGATCTGTTCAATTGTTGCTAGTGATAAACTAACTTATTAGGTGATTTATATAAATAAGTTTATTAATCATCATCATCTGTATTTATTTTGATGAATTATAAGCAAGCTTATTAGCTTATTAGCTTATTTTGATGAATTATAAGCTATCTTATTAGCTTATTTATGTTGCTAGTGTTAATAAGCTTTATTATTAACTATTTTTTATGTTTTGAAAGCTCTATTAGATTAATTTGTTGATATAAGCTGAATTAAGACGTATTTAGCTTATCAGTTAGCAATAAGCAGTTTTAAGTATCTTTTGGTTAACGTGTTTGATATATCATATATGATACTTTTCATACGTATATCATATATGATATCGTATATGTTATTGCTTTTTCATATGTATATGGCATGTGATTATCATATATGATATTTTATTTTTCCAAAAAATAGTTTATTTATTCTTTTATATTCATTTTATATTTTTTCAGAATTAAAGAACATGAATGCTTGTTCATTATGTGAAAGTTTATCACAACAAGAGGAGGTGCCCTAAGAGGTTTGAAGATAAAAAACAAAGTCGTGGTTCAACATTAAACTAGCTTATTAACTTATTTTGATGAGTTATAAGCTAGCTTATTTTGATCAATTATAAGGTATCTTATTAGGTTATTTATGTTGCTAGTGTTAATAAGCTTTATTATTAGCTATTTTTTATGTTCTGAATAAGCTCTATTAGATTAATTTGTTGATATAAGCTGAATTAAGGTGTATTTAGCTTATCAGTTAGCAATAAGCAGTTTTAAGTAGCTTTTGGTTAACGTGTTTGATATATCATATATGATATATCATATATGATACTTTTCATACGTATATCATATATGATATCATATATGATATTGCTTTGTCATATGTATATGGCATGTGATTATCATATATGATATTTCATTTTTCCAAAAAACAGTTTATTTATTCTTTTATATTCATTTTATATTTTCAGAATTGAAGAACATGAATGCTTGTTCATTATGTGGAAGTTTTGATCACAACAAGAGGAGGTGCCCTAAGAGGTTTGAAGATCAAGAACAAGTCGTGGTTCAACATTAAGTTGTTGTTCAAGAAGAAATTGTTGTTTAAAAAAGTACTCTTTTATGTTTGATTGTTATATGAACAAGTGTTATAATTCTTTTTTCACTTGAATTTTGTTGTTTTTGATCTTACATGAATGTGATTCTATTATATATCATATGTGATATTCTAGGAAATCATATATGATTTTACATCAGTTTCTTTTACATTTGAATTATCATATGTGATATTTGTATTTTACAATTTGGTAACAAAGTATCATATGTGATTTCTTTCATAAATCACATATGATTTAACATGATCATCACTGATTTATCAACTATCATACTTGATGTTTAAACAATGATAACATGTGTTCCTGTTCTAATGCTATTTTTACGAGTGATTATGAATGTGTGCATAAAACTTAAACAAAATAGACATAATATTCAAAATCAAATCCGCAAGACATTGTACTAGTTTCAGATGGTTTACAAAATCGTCTATAGAAAATAAATGGAGATCACATTTTTTTCGTGTGCGTCTTTGCAAACCCTACACTCCGTTCTTGGCAATCACTCCGTTGTAGATTTCCATATGCATCATTAAGAAACCCCCACACTCCGTTGCATTGTCTTTTTGTAGCTCACTTTGGTCTGATGATTGTTGTTTCTTAATGTTCACTTCTCTGGCCTTGAGATGATTGAATTCTTCAAAATGCCTTGAAAACAGCTTTCTCTACACAAATAAAAAGATTTGATTTTATTTTCAGGCACATTATCATATATGATATATTATAGTGTTACAGAAGTAGACTTTCAAGCAGATTATCATATATGATATTATACACAAAACTAACTTTTAATTACTCACCAGGAGATCACAAACTGCTTGTATTTTATTTTCAAGCACATTATCATATATGATATATTATAAATGCTTAAAACCTAACTTATATCATGTATGATACATTACATAAATTTTTACAGTTTGTTTAGACAACTTATTATATATGATTTTTCACTAACATGTCATATCACTATTTATTTTAGTCCAATACGCGTTTACTTTTAATATTTACTTTTAAGCTAAATCGCGTAGACTATAAATAATCAATTAATGTAAACGGTCGTCAAATAAATTAAGGTTTACATCAACCAAGTAATATATAATTATTAAGAAGATAATTATGTACTTTGCGTATTTTATTTTTTGGTCACGTAAAAGGGTTACGTTTCGCAATAAAATACATTTGGACATACCCCAGAAATACCTAGACTTACCTAGACTCAAACCAATACTCACTTTTAAAACCTTAACACAAAATTAAATCAATTCTTGTGTCAAATACCCACTAGAGCCGAATTATGGGACAAGAATAACTAGAAAATCCTTAAATCTGACACTAAGTACAATGTACATCCAAGTCTAATTAAGATTTGTACAACATGTCTCTAGTTAGCTAATACACATGGGTTAGAGATCACTTTGGATCCTTCTTTCCCTACTAAAACCCATGGCATACATATATACATACCTAGAAATCTCCTAATGACCCTAAAGTACATGTACATCTGTAGGAACCCGATTAACCACTTCACTTCATAACCCGAACACGAAAACAAGAAAAGAGAAGGAGAGAGAGACGAAATAGAGAGAGAGGAGATAGAGAGTTGAGAGAGAAAATAAAATTTAGATTTTTAGAATTAGATATTTTGAAAAATAAAATATCTATATATATATTTAGATATTTAGAAAATATCTAAATATATATATATATACCCCTAC
>BQNB010093237.1:0-17776 GCA_026074375.1 Tanacetum coccineum | reverse complement strand
CCAGTAGGAACTACTACTCTACCAGTAGGAACTACATACCTACTAGTAGAAACTAAGTATTACAAATATTCCTAACAGCATGTACATAATTCAAATAATGAACCACACACATATCATGATTTTCCGAAATAAAGCATTTGTTACATGTTTTGCAAACTGAACGAGAATTTGAATTAATTACAGCACGCTTAGAGCTAATACTAGAATTAACACGATTTGATTTCTTCAGACTAGATTTATTCATCCTAGGGTGTTCTTCTACTTTCTTCTTGTTGTCACTTTTAGCCGGCAAGATCCTATTTTTCTTGGTATTGCTCCTAGGCTGTGATCCGCTAGCATCAGTGCAAGTGTTTATTCATGTAGAAGGAATCACAGGGACATTAGTCTTCTGAATGTTCAGTTGCTCTACATGTTTTAGTGTGTTGTTATTTGGCGTTTCACATTGGTCCTCAAAAGTAAATTGTTTTTCCTATTTAAAGGGGTAGTGGCATGTTTGTTATCCTTTTTATTGAAGTCTTTCGGAAAAGTGCCAAATGCATATTCTAACAGTTCCTGAGACTGTTTAGTATAAAGGCAAGCAGAAGCGAGTGATCTATCTAAAGGTCTTTCAACCCTAGCTTCTTCGACAATCTCGCGAAGGGTTTTTACACTTTCCTTAAGATGATTAAGATCATCTAGATGAACTTCCCTATTGTTCCTACATCGAGGGGGGAGTGGTTCAACATCGATAGCATATATACCAGGTGCAAGAACTTTTAGTTTTACAGACTCTATAGAGTCGTATTTCATTTTATCCTTTATTTGGACCTTTAGATTCTCATTTTTAGTTAACAAGGCAGTTGTCTGATCTATATGTTTAGCACGCGTGATCTTAATAGAATCATACAATTCCTTGTAATGCTGTTTAATTTTTGCATTCTCAGCCAAAAAACAAAACCTTTAACGGGCGGTCTAACCCGATCAGTTGTAGGTTTCGTGTAGTTAGGGTGCTCGATCATGAGGAGCGAGGTTAAATATCATCAATTTTTAGTATTTATATCTTGGTTATCTAATCTATGTTAATTCTTTTCTATTCTAAACCTATTTTAAACCTATGTCAGTCTAAAATCCCTATTTAATGAAAAGGGGGTTTTCAGCCTAAGAGACTGGCACGGTTTGGTTGGTGACTACAATCAATTCAAGACACTATTACCCACGCAAGCTAATAGACAAAAGATAAAAGAGCGATCGAACCTTATATAAGAAAACTGTATTAACCATTATTAATCCGATTAGAACGTTGGTTTGTTTATTAAGTGTAATGATTTCTTCTCTCGAGGTGGCATATCATTCTTAAGACTTAGGCGTTACATCATCCTAAGACCTAGACACATTAATTCTGTCATAATTAAAGCATCCGCATAAAGCATCCTTATTTGCTGATTATAATCTATCTTAGGGATTAAAGCAATGGTGATCTTGTTAAACCCTAGCTCATAGAGACTTTACCTACTTACCGCTTAATGGCAATCTATACACTAGTAGTCCACTTGTCCAACTATCCAATGGAATCAGAACGTTATTTGTTGAATTATCTAGGTCACCTGCTAGTCAACAGATCAATATAACCAGTCGGACCAAATATCCCAATTACTAGTTAAGGCCCGAAGCGTATCTAGACACAGTCTTACGAAGGACAATATTTGTGTAACTATTGTTCTAGATGTATAAATTAGTATATGGAGAGTTATCCCGGACTCTAGATCTGCTTGGTCCACTTAGCTAGATCCGGTTGAATGATAGGTCGCATACAAAAGGCGTAACAAGTATTAATATGTTATAACATTAACAAGCACTCAACGATAAATCCAGAAATCGAGATAACAATTTCTCAAAATAATTCAGATCTTCATATCTAGATGGCTAATACCCGAAGGTATTAGCCTTCAAACGTCATAATAAATACAAGAGTAATAATTTAGCCAAGGTAAACTAACCGAGTTAACCGATGAATACAAATATGAACGATTACTATTAGTATATGAAATTACACGTGTATTCATATGGAATTAAATACGTTGCTGACCTCTTCTGCTCTTTTTCTCCTCTAAAAATCGACTTTTGTGGTTTAGGTATCGAGAATATGATTTAGCACACTTAAAACTTATTTTTGAGTTTTCTATTTATAAGGTCTGGAAGTCGGTTGGATACGGCGTATCCATGTATTGGATACGGCGTATTAGGGATTTCTTGGAGTAGGGACCACGTTTGATATCTTCTAGAATATTATATTGATTCCATATCTTGAATACGGCGTATTGAGTCCTCTGGATACGGCGTATTGATCTTCATTCCTTTTGTGGTCTTTGGTGAGTGCAGGCACGGATACGCCGTATCTTCCTTGATGGATATGGCGTATTGGTCTTCAGAACAGTAATCTTCAAAATATCTTTATTTAAGCTCCAGAATGCGCGCCTTTTGCTAAGTTTCACCAATTACTCCATAATTACTGCAATTCTCAAATATAAACGATTAAGTAACAATTCTTTGCAATAACTATACAAAATGGGTTAATAACATGGGATAAATGATGCTATAAAATAGACGTTATTTGATGTCATCAAATATCCCCCCACTTGAATCCTACTTGTCCTCAAGTAGCCTTTGAGTTTATAAAATGTATCCTTTAGGATTTTCCGTTAAAGCACTTATTCGATCTATTACAAGTACACAACCAAACACCTCACAAAATAGGAAGATGAAAACACTCAAATCACTCAACTAATCTATGTGGTAACATGTAACTAATTCGCTCAATTGCTCGGTCGTGATGAGTATTCTATCATAAGCTTGGCAAGGATACACATCTCCACCACTAAAGCCAAGGAGTAACAAGTTTATAAAGGTAAATATGGGTTTTTTTTTTTTTTTTTTTTTTTTTTGTTGAGAAAGGGTACGGTTTGTTCATTCTATAACTTTCACCAGAAGTACACTACACAAGGCTGCTGAAGCAACCACATACACACCGGAAGCTCAGGGATAGACATGTTATGTTTCGATCAATCCATTCGAATTTAACCCACGGTTAGGGATGAAGAATGATCTAGGGAAGGAACCTTCTACTTTCACAAAGTCATAAACAACAAGTTACAGGCATGCATACACACCCGGAATGTCAGGATAGACATGCATGTTCGTATGAATCCTTGTTCGCGTAAAACCAACGGCTAATCATTAGGTGAGGGGGGAGTTAATTGTTGTTAAATAAAACTCAAGAAACAAATAGATTAAGACTTAAGTTACAAGTTGCTAGACACTTATTTCCCGACCGTTACCACGATTAAGACACAACTATTTACAACGTCTTGATCATTGATCAAAAACAACAACCTAAGTTGGCGTTCCTATAACTGTCAACTTCCCATCTTCCCAAAACCTTTACATACTTTACATGGCAAGTCGGCGGGTTATTCTTCCACTTTGTACAATAACTTCTTAAATCGTTGATTTTTAGAGTTTCAACGAATTAATCGATCCATTCGTTATAATTTCCTTTGGTAATGCTTTTTGCAAAATGATTATCTTCAAACTTTCTTCTCTCTTTTTTTTAAACAATACTTCAAATCTCGGTGTAGTTTAACCATCTTCACCATCATAATAATTCCGGATAATTAACTTCGGTAATTTCTTTGTTCTTCGGTTTCACCAATAATTTTGACGGTAGTAAAAATCAACATGAGTTTTGACTACTAATAGATAAACATTCCATTTGCAATGTGCAAATTTCCAACGCACCAAAGAAGAAAATGAACAAGACTGGGAAATACAAACTTTACACTTTAAGCGAACTACGCACCGTAAATAAAACTTTAATCTAACGTAGGTATGGTGTAAGGGTGCTATCGAAATAATTAATTGGTCTGTAATTTCTACAGGATTGGATTCTTTCGGTTGTTTCTAGTGGATCATCACTCTAAAGTTGTGAGTGGAAGGGTTATTAACGGGGAGGTTAAACTACCGGTGTAGTTAGTTAATTGAAACAACCTGTTAGGCGGATTTGGTTGTAATCCAAGTTATTTACCAATTAAACAAGTGATGTTGTAGATCTTTAGAACTTGGTTTGGTATATCTATTCGAGACACAAATAATGACGTATTATCGGATTTAATTAGAGTTAACTTGTTAAATGGTAAATCTTAGGATTACAACCTCTAATCGCCCATTTTATACATGTTGGTTTAACTAACTACACCGGTTAGTTAACCCCCGTTAAACCCTTCCACTCTCATCTTTAGAGTGATGACCCACTAGAACAACCCGTAGAGCCAATCCTTTAGGAATTTACACCAATTATTTATTTCGTTACACCCTTACACCTTAACCTACCCTGTTATATGAAAGTTTAATTTACGGTTGCTAGTTGCTTAAAGTGTAAAGTTTGTATTTCCCGAGTCTTGTGTCATTTTATATCTTTGCGTTGCGGTTGGAAAATTTGACACATTGCAATGGGAATGTTTTAATTAGTAGTCAAAACTCAGTGATTTTACTTACGTCATAATTATTCGGTGATGAAAAACGAAAGTAAGAACAAAGGAAAATTACCGAAGGATTATCGGAATTATTTGATGCAAAAGGTTGGTGAAAACTACACCAAGATTTGAAGAATAGTTAGCAAAAAAAAAGAGAAAGAAAGTTTGAAGATAATCATTTCGCAAAAAGCATTACCGAAGGAATTATACGAAGGATCGATTATTCGTTGATACGTCTAAAAATCAACGATGTATGGAGTATTGTACAAGTGGAAGATATTCGGCCCACTTGCCTAGTAAAGTTTGTATAGTTTTGGGAAGATGTGGAGAAGTTGGTCAGTTATAGGACGCCCAACTTAGGTTGTTGTTTTTGATCAATGATCAAGACGTTGTAAATAGTTGTGTCTTAATCGTGGTAACGGTCGGGAAATAAGTGTCTAGCAACTTGTAACTTAAGTCTTAATCTATTTGTTTCTTGAGTTTTATTTAACAACAATTAACTCCCCCCTCACCTAATGATTAGCCGTTGGTTTTACGCGAACGAGGATTCATACGAACATGCATGTCTATCCTGGCATTCCGGGTGTGTATGCATGCCTTGTACCTTGTTGGTTTATGACTTTTGGTGAAAGTTAGAAGGTTCCTACCCTATATCATTCTTCATCCTAACCGTTGGTTAAATTCGAATGGGGATTAATGACTCGACACACATGTCTATCCCGGCGTTCTGGGTGTGTATGTGTGCTTCAGCTGCCTTGTTGGAGTGGTACTTCTGGTGAAAGATTATAGAATGATCAAACCGTACGCCTTTCCATACAAAAACCCATATTTACCTTTATAAACTTGTTACTCCTTGGCTTTAGTGGTGGAGATGTGTATCCTTGCCAAGCTTATGATAGAATACTCATCACGACCGAGCAATTGAGCGAATTAGTTACATGTTACCACATAGATTAGTTGAGTGATTTGAGTGTTTTCATCTTCCTATTTTGTGAGGTGTTTGGTTGTGTACTTGTAATAGATCGAATAAGTGCTTTAACGGAAAATATCCTTAAGGGATACATTTTTATAAACTTCTAAAGGATCAATTGAGCGAAAAGTAGGATTCAAGTAGGGGGATAATTTGATGACATCACATAAACGTATATTTTTATAGATCTTATTTCCCATGTTATTCAATACCTATTTTTGTATAGTTATTGCAGCAAGACATTGTTACATAATCGTTTATTTTTGAGAAATGCCAAGTACTTATGGTTGTAATTGGTGAAACTTAGCAAAAGGCGCGCATTCTGGAGCTTAAATGAAGATATTTTGAAGATTACTATTCTGAAGACCAATACGCCATATCCATCAAGGAAGATACGGCGTATCCGTGCCTGCACTCACCAAAGACCACAAAAGGAATGAAGATCAATACGCTGTATCTAGGGAATCAATTACGCAGTATTCAAGATATGGAATTCAATATTAATATTTCTTGAAGATATAAAACGTGGTCCTACTCCAAGAAATCCACCTAATACGCCGTAATTCCAATAAATGGATTACGCCGTATCCAACGTAATTCCTGTCCTTTATAAAATATAAAAACTATAAAATAGTTTTTAGGTGTTGCTAAATCATATTCTCGATCCTTAAACCACAAAGTTGATTTTTTAGCGGAGAAAAAGAGTAGAACTGTGGTCAGCAAGTATTTACTTAATTTGAGGACAGTGGTCAGGAGATTGTCAAGCTCAACCATGCCCGTGTCTTAGTTCATGACTCAGAGGACACCCTAGAGATAGCTGAGAATACTTGATAGAAAATGAATGAAAAAACAAAAGACCCAGCGTGTGTGAAAAAGAAGGTTAAGATTGCACCACATGATTACTCAAAAGAGAATTACTTAGCCACCTTCACACCACAGACACAATTGACCCCTGAACATATATTTTGGTCCAAGGATCTCCTCAAAATGAAAGCAGAAGCTCTCCAAGATCAGACCACAACTTCAAGACCAATCAAATCTTTGATGGTGTATCCTCCAAATACACCTGCAACGCTTGTCCCCAGGGTGCTTCCAACAAAAAGTCAAGTGAAAATTAACATTTTTGCACTTATACAACTTTTTTTGGAATTTGAGAAAACCTATAAAAAGAGAATTACACTGACGGGTCTCACTGAAGGGGAAAGGGGCTTTGAACAAACCAAGGAATGCTATCTCACCGAGGTCATTCCATTTTTCAAAACACTTAAAGAACATTTTGAGGGTATTTAAAAGGCTCTAACTAAAGAAATTAAAGAAATGAAAAAAAAATTGAAGAGTTGGAAGCTAAGGTTGACCAAAATGTTGTGAATCGGAAGTATGATGAGACTGAGAGGAAAAATATTCTCATCACAAATGATAATTTAATTGCTGATTGCTTGTCCAAAGAAGTGTTTTATATTGCAACAAATTCTGAGCTTACTGTATCTAGATTCACTGAAATGCATGATGCCCACACTGTTGTTCAAGCACGTTGTCTGGAACTTGAAGCAGAGCTTTCTAAATTACATGATAAGATTCAAAAAGATGATCATAATGAATTGGTAAAACGTTTTTCCAACCTTGAGGTAAATCATTTAAATTTACAGTTAAAGTACCAACACCTTAAAGAAAGTTTTGGAAATAACAAGTCTCTACCCGCTCAGGATGCTCCTGATTTTGACTCAGTCTTTGTAATCGAAAAAATGAAAGCTTCCATTCAAGGAAAGGACAACGCAATTAAAAAATTAAGAATACAAATCTCTCAATTAAAGGAAACCCGTAGTGAAGCAGACCGTACTCTTGATTTCAGGGCCTTAGATTTTTAGATCACTCAATTAACTAAAAAAGTCACCATGCTTCAAGAACAAAATGAGCTTTTTAGGGATGAGAATGCAAAAATTAAGCAGCATTACAAGGAATTGTATGATTCTATTAAGATCACGCGTGCTAAACATATAGATCAGACAACTGCCTTGTTAACTGAAAATGAGAATCTAAAGGTCCAAATAAAGGATAAAATGAAATGCGTCACTATGGAGTCTGTAAAACCAAAAGTTCTTGCACCTGGTATGTATGCTATCGATGTTGAACCACTCCCCCCTCGATGTAGGAACAATAGGGAAGTTCATCTAGATTATCTTAATCATCTTAAGGAAAGTGTAGAAACCCTTCGCGAGATTGTCGAGGAAGCTAGGGTTGAAAGACCTTTAGATAGATCACTCGCTTCTGCTTGCCTTTATACTAAACAATCTCAGGAACTGTTAGAATATGCGTTTGGCACTTGTCCGAAAGACTTCAATAAAAAGGATAACAAACATGCCACTACCCCTTTAAATAGGAAAAAGCAAGTTACTTTTGAGGACCAATGTGAAACGTCAAATAACAACACACTGAAACATGTAGAGCAACTAAACATTCAGAAGACTAATGTCCCTGTGATTCCTTCTACAGGAATAAACACTTGCACTGACGCTAGCGGATCACAGCCTAGGAGCAATACCAAGAAAAATAGGATCTCGCCGGCTAAAAGTGACAACAAGAAGAAAGTAGAAGAACACCCTAGGATGAATAAATCTAGTCTGAAGAAATCAAATCGTGTTAATTCTAGTATTAGCTCTAAGCGTGCTGTAATTAATTCAAATTCTCGTTCAGTTTGCAAAACATGTAACAAATGCTTTATTTCGGAAAATCATGATATGTGTGTGGTTCATTATTTGAATTATGTACATGCATCCCCCTCTGTTAAGAATGTTATGAGCAGAGTTAAGAAGGTTTGGAAACCTAAGCAAGTTTGGAAAGCAACAAGAAAACCACTTACCAATGTCGGTTATCAATGGAAGCCCACGGGAAGGAAATTCACTTTAGGAGAATAATGCCCTTTAACTAGGCTCACTAAATTCAAAGTAGTTCCTGCTAAGCAAATTGAAAACGTTAGTACTAGTAAAATTGTAATAACTGAGAAATTAAGTAACAACTCTCAGAAACCATTAACTAGTTACCAACGTAGAAACAAACAGTACAAGGCAATTCCCACTAGCATTCCCACTCCAACTGTGAATCAGGCAATTGATACGTCTATGCAAACTGATGTTGCTTATGCTAACCAACAGGACCCCAACAAAAATTAGGGATCCAACTTTCCAAACTCTCCATCTTCGTCTGTTTTCAAATGCAGGTCGTACAGATCGTCCTTTGGTATTTGGACTCAGGCTGCTCAAAACATATGACGGGGGATCGCTCACGGCTCAGGAATTTCGTGAAAAAGTTCATCGGGACAGTTAGATTCGGGAATGACCACTTTGGTGCTATCATGGGTTATGGAGATTACGTGATTGGTGACAGTGTGATCTCCAGGGTATACTATGTGGAAGGACTGGGACACAATCTGTTTTCTGTCAGACAATTTTGTGATTCTGATCTTGAAGTTGCATTCAGGAAGCATTCATGTTATGTTTGAGATACCGATGGTGTTGACTTAATTAAAGGTTCTCGTGGTTCTAATTTGTACACTATCTCGGTTGAAGACATGATGAAGTCCTCCCCAATCTGCTTGTTGTCCAAAGCCTCCAAGAACAAATCATGGTTATGGCATCGTCGTTTAAACCACTTGAACTTTGGTACCATCAATGACCTTGCAAGAAAGGATTTAGTAAGAGGCTTACCTAGATTGAAGTTTGAGAAAGATCATCTTTGCTCCGCATGTCAACTAGGAAAGAGCAAAAAGCATACCCACACACCCAAAACTAAAAACACCAACTTGGAAGTTCTTAATACCCTTCATATGGATTTATGTGGACCAATGCGAGTGCAAACAATTAATGGGAAGAAATACATCTTAGTCATCGTTGATGACTATTCTAGGTTTACTTGGGTTAAGTTTTTAAGATCGAAAGATGAAACCCCAGAGTTTGTCATCAAATTTCTGAAGCAAATACAAGTTAGTCTCAATAAAACTGTCAGATACATCCATACCGATAATGGCACAGAATTTGTCAATCAAGTTCTGACTGAATATTATGAAAGTGTAGGCATTTTTCACCAAAAAATAGTTCCGAGGACTCCACAGCAGAACGACGTTGTCGAAATACAGAACCGTACTCTTGTGGAGGTTGCTAGGACGATGCTGATATTTTCTAAGGCTCCGATGTTTCTATGGGCAGAGGCTGTTGCTACTGCTTGTTAAACCCAAAACTGCTCCCTCATTCACACTCGTCGTAACAAAACCCCATATGAGCTGGTCACTAGTACAAATCTGGGATTTCGTCACACATGCTGTTTTTTGAACGGCCACACAGTCAGATATTTATGTGACTAAATGTACTAGGATAAAATAAACAACCACACTTGAACTCATTTTGTGTGACCATTTCAGAATTTCATTGTCACACATTTGAATATTTATGTGACTAGACTTAACTGGTAATTTTTTGTTGATTATTTAGTCACTTATAATTTGGGACGTGTGACAGATACAAATAAGTTTGAAACATTAGTCACACTATATATATACATATGTGACAAATATATGTCACACAATTGAACAGTGTGACCAAAATCCATATGTGGTCACATGAAGTAATTATGTATGTGGCTAAATCATATAGTCAAGTTTGTCACACATTATTTAAAAGTGACTGCTATTTTTTGCTGAATATTTAGCCACATATGAATTTGAAATGTGTGACAACTGAAAAGTAAGTTTGAAGCATTAGTCACGATATACATTTAAAAGTGACAAATATATGTCACACACTTGAACAGTGTGACCAAATGTCATATATGGTCACACTAAACCATAGACATACATGATTAAGTGTAACCAAAATTCGATACATATGGTCACGTAAGTTAATATGTGTGTCTAAAGTTTAGTGTGTGTTTGCTTGCCAAAACCTAATGTGTATAGTCACATTTAATTGTAGCATGATCATGTGACTATAGGCTTTACAATAGTCACACCATATCACAAATGTGTATCTAAATTATGTTTATGGCCACATTATAAGGGTATTATATGTGACCAATACATTCAAAATAGTCACATTGTGAAATATTCATGTGACTATTATTTATAGCAAAATGTGAACTCAGTTATCATTAACCTTGATATTAGTCACATTGAGTGTTTGTGTGACTAAATTCAAGATGTTATATATGGTCACATGAAGTATTTATTTAGGTGTCTAAATCATAGAGTCATATTTTGTCACACATTATTTAAGTGTAGTCACAATTCGATACATATGGTCACACATTTCTGATAACTTATGTAATTTTGAGGGGTTAGATATGGGATTTTATAGTCTATCTAGTTTGAGTCTAATTTGATATTCACTGCATGAATTGAGTTCAGACTATTAGTTTGAGTCTAATTTGATGTTGAACCCAATCCTAGATCGATTCCTTAGCTTGTAAAGAGTATGTTACCTTGGATAAATCCAAACTAACAATGATAGAAACTTTGTTAATACTAAAGAGTATGCGGAATCTACTCTTCAATACTTTAGAAGAATCAATGAAACAGTAACAATGAATGAACAATAAGAATAACAAAAAGCTCCAATATATTAATACGATCACTCTTAATAGTGATAGGGTTTACAAACAACCTTGAAGCTCTAACTATGAATTCAACTATATGAATGAGATCTCTATTTGATACGTGCTAAACTAGATACCCTAGGGTCTCCTTTTATACACCAAGGAACCCTAATAGGTTTACAAAACGTATTACTAATCAAAGCTTATCTCTTCCTATTCGATCTCATCCATAACTGATAAGCAGTACTAACTGATACATAACAGCACTAACTTATACAAAACAGTACTAACATACTAACAGTACTAACTTACAAAGACAGTATTAATATTTACTCTAACAGCACTAACTACTTGGAGTAAATTCTTCAAAACTTCAGCAGCAGCAAAATCTTCAACTAGCAGCACTAATCTTTAACTGACAGTAGTAACTCTGAACCAACAGCAGAAACTCCAAAACTAATATGAAGCCTTTAAATCCCAACAATCCCCCCTAAACTTGATATTTACCTTGTCAATCATCAAGTTTCTTCATATGCAACATCTTGATCATGAGGAGGATGTATCCAAACACATCTTTACTTCACATTTCATCTATCTGCTTCTGAATAAACCTAAGTAAGTCAAAAGCAGCTTCACTTTCAGATTCAGCTGTCAATCTCAAAACTAACATCTTCTCAAGAGTTTCTTTTGTAAGTGGATACTTTCTTTCTGCTAGCATGTGAAACTCAGTACCATCTTCTAGCATCAAAATATGAACTCCACAGTTTTCATACAAATTCCAGCTTTTAAGAATCCAATCTTCTTGATTCTTCCAGAGTTCATCAACTGCATTTGCCTCAAACATAGTCTTTAAGTCACCCCACAGAATTAGATCAATTCCCTCGGGAGTTGTTGTTTCAAATCTCTGCATCACTAGACTATGTAACTCAAGAAAGTCCATCCTATCAAACCTTGAAACCATTTCAGTGAAAGTCTTGATATATCTTGAACTTCCATCAGCTCTAAAAACTCTGTAATAGTCATGAGGTTCTCCATATCTATCATTATGATAAAATTCAGACTTCCAGTCAACAATTTGATACCTCTTGTCAAGAACTTCATAATCAATTGCTTCTTCTTCATTAGGAACTATACTCAGAAAAGTTTTTAGTTGTTCTTCCTCTTTAAGATCAGCATCAGTCTTTTGCTTTTTAGAGCTCCTCTTCATCCTAATCCTTTTCTTTCTCTTATTTGTACTGTCCACATCTTTATTACTGCTTTCCTCTTCAGCTTTAGTGTTCAGGTCTTTAATCCTCCTTTCATCTTCTTCAGATCCAATAGGAACAAAAGTATCTACCAGCTCCTTTTCCTTATTGTAAAGACCCTGAATCTCTTCAAAATCTCTATGCTTCAGTTGAGCATGAGTAAACCTACGGGCAAAAAAGAGGAAGAAGCATTTCAGACCTTGAAGAATAATCTGTGTGATGCTCCTATCTTATCGTTACCAGACGGAGTAGAAGATTTAGTTAGTGTTGAGATGATGAATCAAGGACTAGGTTGTGTGCTCATGCAAAGAGGCAAGGTAATCACCTATGCATCGAGACAACTGAAGATTCACAAGAAGAATTATACCACACACGACCTAGAGTTGGGAGCTGTCGTGTTTGCTCTTAAGACGTGGAGGCATTATCTGTATGGCACGAAGAGTGTCATCTACACGGATCACAAGAGCCTTCAGCATATTTTTGACCAAAAGGAGTTAAATATGCACCAAATGAGGTGGATCGAGCTGTTTCGTAATTATGAGTGTGAGATTCGCTACCATCCTGGTAAGGCGAATGTGGTGGCTGATGCGTTAAGTAAGAAGGAACGGGTGAAACCTAGAAGTGTCTGAGCAATGGCTAGGAGTGAAAGAGATGATAGTGGCAGCCCAAAGTGAGGCGTTCAAACAGGAGAACGTTCTTGCAGAAAGGCTACATGGTTTAGATCAACAGATGGAAAGAAAGGAAGACGGAAGTTTGTATTTTATGGATAGGATATGGGTTCCTATAATAGAAGATGTGAGAATAGTAATTTTGAACGAAGCTTATAAGTCTAGGTACTCTATGCATCCTAGAGCGGATAAGATGTACAATGACCTTCGTGATATGTATTGGTGGCCGGGAATAAAGAGAGATATTGCTATCTATGTTAGTAAGTGTTTGATTTGTGCAAAAGTGAAAGCTTAGCATCAAAGACCTTCGGGTTTCTTGCAACAACCTGAGATACCGAAGTGGAAGTGAGATAAGATCACTATGGATCTTATTACCAAGTTATCTAGGTCAAGAAGTGGGCATGACGCGATATGGGTAATAGTCAACAGACTTACCAAATCGGCTTATTTCCAAGCAATTCGTGAGGATTTTAATACGGAGAAGTTAGCAAGATTATATATTGATGTAATTGTGACATGTCATGGAGTGCCCGTGTCGATTATTTTGGATCGAGATGGGCGATTTACTTCACACTTTTGGCAAACGGTACAGAAAGCATTAGGAACAAGATTAGACTTGAGTATTGCTTATCATCCTCAGACGGATGGACAAAGTGAGCGTACAATTCAGACCTTGGAAGATATGTTAAGGGCGTATGTTATAGATTTTGGTGGTAGTTGGGATGTCCATCTGCCATTAGCTGAGTTTTCGTTCAACAACATTTATCATTCGAGCATTCGGTGTGCTCCGTTTGAGTCCTTGTATGGTAGGAAGTGTAGGTCGCATGTGTTATGGGTAGAGATTGGAGAGGGCAATATGATTGGACCTGAGTTAGTACTAGAGACGATAGATAAGGTGGTATTGATAAAGGAAAAGCTCAAAGCGGCGAGAGATCGTCAAAAGAGCTATGCGGATAAGAGACGTAAACCGTTAGAGTTTGAGGTGGGTGATTAGGTATTATTAAATGTGTCGCCTTGGAAGGGCGTAGTGCGTTTTAGAAAGAAGGGTAAGTTAGCACCAAGATATGTAGGGCCGTTTGAAATCCTTAAAAGGATTGGCCTTGTAGCTTATAGGTTGAGGTTAAATGAGGAGTTGAGTAATGTGCGTGACTACCATTTAATGTGTACTTAACTGTAGAAGTGTTGGCAGATGATATTTTGGCATGTGCCATTGATGGAAGTTATAAGGTCGTTTAAGACTCATCGTCACACAAGTTGCATTTTGTATCTAAACTCAATGAAAAAAATGTAATCCTAATCTTGCTTAGAACATAAATGGACATTTGATCTTACTACCAACTTAGGAAAAAAAATTATTGTCTTTTATAAGTTTTGCTAACTCTAGAACACACTTTTTACAGGAACACCCACACAAGCCATCATAGAAGACATCGCAAAGACAATCGTCTCAACTATACCCCGCCAGATTGTAACATCCGTGATTTAATCAGGTTAGTGATACCTTTAGAAATGGCTAAAAGTTTGTTTTGTGTGATTCTTGTGTGCTATGTGTTATATATGTGTGCTAAGTGGTTTGAATAGGTGTATGATATCATTTTGAGGTGTATGATCATCTCATTTTGAGTGCATTTATGTTTGGTGATGAGTATTCTATTTGTTCACTTATAGTGATAATGGAAAGGAAAGGCGTATTGCATGTAATGCTACGTAAATTGTTAGATGAGTTTGTGTTAAGCGGTTTTGGGAAATGTGTCATGTTGGAAATAAGTGAAGTGAGTGAAATTTGGATATTTAGGGTAGACTTTCTAAATATAGAAAGTGAAATGTGAAATGAAAATTTATTTTTAGAAAGTTAAGTAAGTTGCGTTTATGTAAAAAGGTTTACCCAAATTAGCGTAGGTTTTTATGAAAACTTAAGGTAATCAAGATAATTAGTTAATAAATAAATAAATAAATAAATAAATATAGGGGTGTTTATTCGACCTGTTAGGGATAAAAGGAAAAAAAAGGGAAATAATTTGATTACGACTAGGATTCTATTAGTATAAATACAAAACCAATAAAATCCTAAATCACTTTTTCTCTCCCTCTCCCCTTGTGATCTCCAAAACCCTCAAGAAGAAGAAAAAAAAGATTTTTTTATCAAGAACAAGTTGGTGATTTAGTGTTTCAAGAATCAAGGTTTAGGTATGTTCGTTAACCCTAGTTGTTTAGTTTTATTTAAATCATGTAACAATTAATATGATGGATCATTAGGGTTTTAAAAACTTCTGTAATTAAGGATGTATTAATCATGCTAGAGCGATTAGGGTTTAATTAGGATCATATTGGTGTAAATGGTTAGGGTTAGATCGCGTTAATTTATGATTTAGAGTTGAGCAGAATTTATGGCTGTGTTCAACTGATGATATCTTAATGATAGAAACGTGTTTTGATATGATTTAAAAGCCTAAATTGAAGTTCAAAGAGTCTATTTTTCAAAAAGTCCAGCCTCGAATGATTTTAAGTTCTAGAATTTGGTCAAACGTTGGTTACAAGAAAAGCTGTCAAAACAGTAAATACGGGTCAGAATTAGGTCATGTTTAGGAGGGTAAAACCCTAACTTAAAAGTGGAATTAAGGTTATCCAATCTACAGTGATTAAGTTCTATATGTATATAAAGAAACCCTAGAAGGAGAGCTTCTGATTGTGCGTCTAAGTAGGGTAATTAGGGCCATACTTTTTAGTGTGCAATCAGATCCGAATTGGGATAGTTTTGAAGTTTGATTTTATTTGGGATAGTTGCACATGTAATGAGTATTTGGGAATCACAAGGTAGTTAGTAAACTCATAAATGAACTTAGATGATTTTTGGTATAATTTATGGAGGTCAGCAAGTAAGGTTTTTAAGTTAGTAAAGATACACTAAAATTTTGTATTTTTTTGAATAAATTGTAGTTAACTAGTGTAATGTGTTAATGAGGTGGTTAATGTTGGGCATGGTGTCGGGGTGACCCATGATGGTTAATCAAACCCTTAGACATCGATCATATGTGTGTTACATGGACTAGAGCTTTTAGCTTGGTCGCGTGTAACCGTGTTTATATATTTGTATAGTTGCGTGATAGGAATTGGAAGCTGCGTTTTGAGCATTCAGGTGAGTTACATAGTCCCACTTTTTATTGTGTTTTAAACATGGGATGGAAATGATTCAAGTGTTGAAATATGTTTTAAATTGCTGTGATTATGTGTTAGTGTAAATTCATGGACTATTATGTGACTGATATGCGTTATGTGCTACATGTTATGTGATATGATAATGATGTATTGTTGCCTAGTTAGGAGGATTACTTGCGGTTATCCATGGCCTAAGCTAGAGGGAAAAGGATTTGGTATGATCCAAGAGCGATTGAGGTCGTCTGCTTGGTGTTTGTGTGGTTGATTGGATTGAATTGCATGTTAGCTTGTATGTTAGTTAGCATAATTGTCATGCGAAAGTATTGTTTTATAATCACAGTAATTCGGTTAATGATTTTGGAAAAGGATTGAATATGTGTGTCTAAAAACCTATGTTTCTCACCAATCATTGTATTGACGTATAAACATCATTTTCAGGTATTCAGCAGGATGAGATTATATTAGGAAAAGTGGCTAGATGGACCATAGGCAGCTGGCGAAGTTTAGTTATCTAGATTTTGTTATTTGTTTTGGATGTTGAATGTTAATTGTTTTGCTTTGTTAGGATGTATGAATGTTTGCATGTCATGACGTTGACATGAACTGCCTTCATTTTCAATGTCAGACGCCTTTTGGATTTTGTTGATTTGTTTGGGTATTTTCATGACACTGTGTGTCTATACCTTGTATTTTATGCATGTTTTAGTTATCTATATAGACGCCAATGTGTTGTGATGATTCACTTTCTCGTCGCGCCTCACATTTTTGCCTTAGCGGGGTATGACAGATTGGTATCAGAGCCTTTGGTTATAGAGAAGTAGGTGGTTAAGCCTAGACTATAACCTAGGGGTCCTTCATGTAGATGCATTTAGGGCTCAAGTGTTTAATGCTATAACTGCTATGCTTTGCCTCTATTTTTGCATAGCTTATATATCTCGTATTTTGCTAAGTTGTCATTTTAGTTATTTTGCCTACCATTATCTGATATGATATGTATTACTTTCTTAGTATTTTAGCTATGTTTTTCCCTCACTCGTAAGAAGTCTTGTTAGTGAATCGTTTTCCCAACTAGACTTAAGCGTTATAAGGAGCCTCTTGTGGAACCGAAGGAGATAGGATTGTTGATCATTTGTCGGATGCGCGTAATACGGCTGGACTCGCGAAGTCGGGTGATTCTTACGGAGGCAAAGTCAAACCCAAGCGAGGCCCAACATAAGTTTATCCCGTCCTTTTCCTCGTCATGTTGTTATTGATTATTTCTTTAAGATATTTTGTATTTTGGGAATTGTTGCGAGACTTTCATTCCTTTATGTCGTTTCGATTTTATTTTGATATAAGTAAATAGTTATTTGATGGAGCATCCTTCATGTGTTAAGTTGGAGTGGTTTAAGATGTGCAATGTGGTATATGTGCTTATATGTGAATTATGATTAAAATAGGTAGTCTTTGAATTAAGTACACGTGTGAAAGGAGGCACTTACAACATAATTATAAAGGCATCACACACATAGACTTGTGACCATGATTGCATTTATTTGTGTTTGGTTGTAAGATGGTAGTGTAATATGTTTTTTTGATATGTGTATTCATAATAAGGATGGTGGTATGGGTAGAGAATTATTCTCTTACCCTAATTGGAGGATATGTTAA
>BQNB010093236.1:0-21870 GCA_026074375.1 Tanacetum coccineum | reverse complement strand
TTTTCATATTTTTTGCATATTGTATCTACGCGAAACAAAATATCAATCGTACTCATGTTGTTTTAGGACAAAATTTTGTATTTGGTGGAGAAGAAAGTGATAAACTCAATTAGTATTAATTCCATAGTTTATTCTCCACATTAAATGCTTGCCATACACTTGCAAACTTTTCCTTATAACTTTGAGCGAATACTCGTCACTATGACCAGTAGTATTTGATTGAATTCCTAGTTTTTTGGTTTTGTTATATATGCCACAACATTTTTTGAAATATTAACCGAGAACATACATATCATTTCGATGTTGGTTTGCTTTTTTCTATTAATAACGAAATTTTCATGATATTCGGCAATCGTGAAATATATAGTTTTGGTTGACACATCAAAGAGAAGAGGGTGGATAAAGCACGTACGAAATTCTATTGTTAAACGTTAACGAGTGCTTCGTAATTTTAGTAACCTTTTTAATAATGTGGTAACATCTTTTGTATTGTATCTTTTATATGATCAAGACTTATGATATTGAAACAAAAACAATTTTTGTTACAGCACCAGGTATGCTTGATCATATTTTTGTTACTAGAATATACTGTATAACTTATAAGGATCCGAAAAGGCTGAGCAAAACCAACCAAAAACTAAATCGAATCGACAAATCGAGCCGAACCGAACCTACCAAAATTGAACCGACCATTTTCGGTTTTGTATATTTAAGGTTTCGGTTTCGGTTTTGCTCGGTTCAGGTTAAAACCAAAAAAATCCGTTTAATTAAACTATGTATTCGGTTTTGCTCGATTCACTTCGGTTGGATTTTCGGTTTTGCTCGATTCACTTCGGTTCGGTTTCGGTTCATGTTTTCCTCAAAGTCGGTTTTCGGTTCGGTTTTTGTCGGTTCAGCTCGGTTTTGAACCGATGCTCACCCCTACCAATGACCATTGAGGCCTTCGAGTGCTAGGTTTTGGGTGTCACATTATGCTAACTCATATAAATATCTCTTTTCACTCGCACACTCAAAAACCTTTTCTCTCATGGCTCGAGTCAAAACACGTCTTTTGTGACCCACCAAAACCAGTTAAAACACAAACTTAACACAAAAACTCAATTAAAATAAAAACAAAAAACGAATGAAATCTAAGCGGCTCTAATGGTTACATTTAAAGTATTCATTCATGCAATATTTATTTGTACCTTTAATAATAATTGGCTTTATTTATCATCAGTTATGTATGTTTTAGATTTTAGATATCTATTATCTATTATATATAAATATTAAGTCCTTAAATTTAATGTGCAAGTTCTTATTAAGAGTGTGGAGGTGCTCATTATGAGTGTGATGTAGATATTCAACCATTAATCTTCCAACTCTCATATCTTACAGAACCCTTCATCTCCACATAATAAATGTATTAAACATCGTTCTTCATCTATCAGCTTAAAGGTAAAACTCAATTTCTTGCACTCAATTATTTTAATTCAATTTTAATATTTTTGTTTGAATTGGGTTGAAACAACCCTTTTTAATTTGTCACTTCTCTGTTATTTCTAGGGTTTCTATCATACCCCTTTTAATCTATAAGAATATCCATCGAAAAATCATAAAAATGAGGTATGTTCAACTATAAGTGGGATGTTTTTTTTTTAATTTACAGTTTCTGAATGTTACTGCGGTTTCATTCTAATGGTTTGTAGGTTCAAATACGTTCTTCAATTAGGTACGTTTTATGATGTTATTTAAATTCTATTAATTACGTGTTCTTTTATTGTGATTTTTGTATTTTGATTTGAATTTGTATTGGTCTTGAATTGTTTATGCATATGCACATTAAGTGCTCGGTTAAATGTTTCGTCATGTGGATATCAAGATAAAATCAAAAGTTTGGTCATGTGGATATCAAAAGTGTTCTTATCTTGCTACTAATGGATGCGTTTTTGTGTTTTCAGACACAAGTGGATTCGTTTTGGCTAACATAGGTACTACTCAAAATTTTAATATGCTCTAAAGTGAATCAGACGTTCAATATGATCTCTATTGGTTTGTTTCTAGTTTTTTATATGTTGTTAAGTCTAATTATGCCGATAATAATAATAATTTTTATGTTATTAAGGCCGATTATGCAGATAATATACGTATGTGTTTGATTATGCTTTTTTGGACCAACTTTGCAGTAGCAGATAACCTCGGTGAAGTTTCTGCCAAGGCACAAGTTAGTTCATGTTTTAATTATGGATTTTCTCTTTGTCAAATACTTTATATACTCTTCAATGTGATTAAAAGTTTATTGTTTTTTATTCAAACAGTCTCCTTTGGCAACCTTGATCTTTTGTTGGCTGCAACCTTAAATATTATGATGAAGACTCTACGGGCAAAGCATAATCAGGGCATATAGTCGCTACTATTTTCTAATCTTTGTTATCAACGCGTTGATACTGTTTTTTTTGTTTCTTTAAACAGGAATGTACACGATTCAAAACACCTATTCGGGAGGGGGGGGGGGTCTTGGTTGATCAAAGAACATGAGATGTATCATTGTATTTTTAGTGAGAGAAAGTAGAGAGAGAGTGAGATGAACGCAAAAAGGAAAAATATTAGATTGAAAGAAAAATGGGAAAAATGAAATGAACATCCACCAACCCCTCATGGAGAGACATGGGGGGGGGGGTTATTTATAGCCTAACACAAAGCTATCTATACCTCGTTTACAATAATAGTCCCTGCGTTTAGCAGTTGGTTTATAGCTAGTCCAATTCACGTGTAAGACGCCAGCTTCACTAAAATAGTGAGGCTAACAATCTCCCTCTAAGATGGTGTCACACGTGAATTGGTTACAATGTTTCCTACAAGCAAAAACAAAGCAAAATAATGAGAATGAAGTCCAGCATTCCTTGAGATTGTCTTCAATGACCTTGATCTACTTGAATGCTCCGGCTTTATTTCTTCAGCTTGTAGAATCTAGTTGAGTTTTTACTCCCTCCCAACTAGTAGGCTTTTTTATTCTTCACCTCCCTCCCAAACAGACAACCCTAAGACTGATAAGAATTAATGCACTCGTCTTGAGTCATACAACCTCCTCCAGCTCAGCTCAAATACCTTTCTCATTTTGGACAATCTGTAGGGAAGGGATGATATCATGAACATCGTCTCACTTAGGAAGCATTCCAGTCTTGTTTGAATTCAGCCCAAAGTACACACTTTATCCCCTTTTCGAAGTCGAAATCGTAGCACCAAAATCAATTAAGACCCGGAAATGCACTTTTCTCCCTCCAGGAAAGTGCAGATGTGAATTGCTACACCAAAGTCAATTAAGTCCCGAGTGTACGCAATTTATCCCTCTATGTAGTCAAAACTGTAACATCAAAACGGTAACATAAAAAACAACTAAGTACCTGATGTACACATTTCTCCCTCAAGGATGATGACTAACTGAGGAATCATCCTACACATGTGTACACAATATGCCAACTGGAACAACTTACTTAGCTTCATGACCCGTGATTGCATAAGCAATACTCTGTGAGAAGATGTCGGTACTCTCTTAACAATTCTCTCTTGATCAACCCGATCTAAATCCCTTTATCTATTCTGTAGGCTAATATCGATGACCACCGATGGAGACATCCCGATGAAACAAAACCGAGAATGAAGCAAAATTCCAAGTTTGTGACTTAATCTTGTACTATCCGTGTGACGAAGAACGGTGCAGAGGCAAATCTCTAAGTACCATATACTCGTACCAAAGTATACAAAAAATACAACACCTCTTGAAATCTCCTCAACTACGTGAGACACTGAGTACTACAATGTAACTCCTTAAAGTGATAGTTATAACCCGTGAGTACTATAATGTTACGCCTTACATTAGGTATAACTAGATAAATCAAGTTTTCATCACACACCATATATACCCGAACAAGTCATCTTTGTTGTAGAGAAAATCAAAAATGAAATAAGTACACTCCCCGAGAAAGTCTAATTCAATCCCAAATTAATAACACCAGACCAAAACTTCATAGTCATAGAATCCAATACTAGCCATTATGAATGAAGGTGAATTTTGATAAGGATCGTTTTAGTGTAATGTATTGTGTTTGTTGTGTTGTTGTAGTTTTTGTTATAGTGTTTTGATAACTAACGTAAGACAAACGATGAATTTATCTTGAAAGTTTATTGATTGTCTCGTTAATGGTTGTTTTGTTGTGAAAACGACATTGGCAAGTGACTTTAAACGTGTTAGGGTTATGCAATTATTGCCTGAGATCAATGACATAAAGACAAAACAAGACTTGTCATATGTATAGAACCCTAACACGAGCATTAAGACAAAATCTAGCTTAATTGTGACATATAGTCATCACACGTGTATTACCTTAAAGTCAGTCTTCAAAATTAACATCATACGTGGAGACTAGACATAGTCATCACACGTGTATTGCCTTAAAGTCACCTTTCAAAATTAATACCATACATAGAGACTAGACATAGTCATTACACGTGTATTGCCTTAAAGTCACCTTTCAAAAATAATACCATACGTGGAGACTAGTCATCTTTATAAATGGACACATGCATATATATGTGTTTACATGCATGTATCAAAACAACAATCCACATATAAATTTGACATTATACACTCTTGGTCTTCTACGCAATCCGTTTTCTATTCATTAACCATGCACACTATCTTGCAACAATATACCTTTCGAAGCCATTCAACCTTCATATATAGACATGTGAATGCATATATATGATGGATTTTCAAATCGTCTTTGAAGAGCAGCACTTGACATCACATGCATGCACACCACTCTATTTTATAAAGTTAATTCATGCTAACACTCAAGATGTACAACTTGCTAGAGAGGAGTTGCAACACTACGTGACCACAACTTGCAAAATCTGTTAAATCGCAAGTGAGAAACCCACTTAAACCGTGTGAGAAAACCTTGAACAAATCGCTATCCTTTTCTTAAGTAAAAAGATGGAAAGAAAATTTGTCAAACCGTTGCAAGAAGAGGTCAAACCATTGCTGATTAGAATTATCAAACTGCTAGCTAAACAAAGACGCAACCCGCTGGCAACATAAATCAAACCGCTGTCAGGTTAGCACCAAACCGCTACCATGAGGGAATTTGGGCTGAGTAACGTTTACTATAGACCAAGATAAATCAAACCGCTACACCTGTTTTGTAAACCGCTACTTAATAAAATAAGCAAACCGCCACTTAAAGCTAGTCAAACCGCTACACATGCAAACAAGCTGTGAATTAAGCTCTTCCAACCATAAATAAGCCACAAGAATGAGACCACAATAAGCTATCACAATATAGACAAAGGAAGTTGAAGCCCTTGTTGAGAGACAACTAAGAAACACCATAGAGCCAAGCATATAACCCGTGGCTAAATAAGCTTAAAAGAAGCTCAAATAATCGTTTAAGTGCATAAATAAGCCACGTGAGGTTTCAACAATAAACTATAAGCATCTGTAAAAGAAAAAGGTTAGAGCATGATTGATGAAATATGCAAACCCAACCATACCGTAGCTTTTAATCTTATAAATAAACACACAAATAAGCAAGCCAAACAACCAATACGCCACTACAATCTTTTGATATGCAATAAGTGAGATGGAGCACTAAGAAATGTAGTAGTTTTTATCAAAACACTCGACACAAACATAAGCCGTGGCTTTTAGAAGAGAAATAAGCCACGCATAAAAGCTTTAAAGATCATAAATCACGAAAATAAACACACATACAAAACACCCTCGGTTAGCTCTTGATACCAATTGTACATGATTCAAAACACCTATTCGGGGGGTCTTGGTTGATCAAAGAACATGAGATGTATCATTGTATTTCTAGTGAGAGAAAGTAGAGAGAGGGTGAGATGAACAAAAAAAGGAAAAATATTAGATTGAAAGAAAAATGGGAAAAATGAAATGAACATCCACCAACCCCTCATGGAGAGACATGGGGGGTATTTATAGCCTAACACAAAGCTATTTATACCCCGTTTACAATAATAGTCCCTGCGTTTAGCAGTTGGTCTATAGTTAGTCCAATTCATGTGTAAGACGCCAGCTTTACTAAAATAGTGAGGCTAATAAGGAATGATGGAGCTTCATGAACTTTATATCCTGAGACGCTTTAGAAGACTTATGTTTGATATTTTATTACATCCATGAGAGTTACCTAAAAGTTCATTGACGTCAGGTTTCATTTACACCATATTGAATTATATAATTTTTTTGTTTCAGATGAAGCTCCAAGAAACTGAACATTCCTTTTTTGTAATTGTGGTAGTATTTGTTGGAAATCTCATCGGATTGTGATTTACATAAATGAATCAAGAGGCTTGAAAATATGTTCGATCTTACTTAAGAGAGAGGTAAGTGTAGTCACTGTAACTAATTTTAAATTAAACAAAGTCACTTCTACTATATAACATCCTGATTAAGTAGCAACTTTCATTGGAATGTTCCAATTTAACAGCAGTTTTTTAATTCAAATAACTATAGTACGTAATTGATATTTTATACTTGCTGCTTCATTTTTATTTTTTAATAAGTTCATCTACTAGCTTAAATGTAAAAACTCAAATTCTAACAGCCATTTATTTGAATTGACTTTAGTAAGTGTCTGAATTAGATTGAAACGAAATCATTATGTACATCACATAATTCTTTATTTACAGGGGTTTTTTGGGTGTTTGGGATAACTTATTGTGAGATGGTAATAACTACTTTTGGCGAGATGGTAAGTGTGTGGGTGATGCTTGAACTATTGACCCATTTAAAATGAGTTGTATTGACTAAATGGGTTGTATAGACATGTTACGTAGCGAGTCAAAATAGGATATTTTATACGGGTTGAAAATGGTTTTTAAATGGGTCAAAAAGGTTGATGCGAACTTAGCTTAAGATGTTTTTTGTTGGCTGACACCGGTTATAAAATGGGTAAAAACATGTAATTTTGTTTACCAAGCACTTTTTAAGTGAGACTTATGATTCGTCAATCAAGCCCTTATAATCTTTTATCCATTTATAGCACATGTAACGCCACTGGATTTTTCAAATCAGGTCATTTTGTTTACACGGGATATAAAGTGGGTCATTGTTGGCTGACCCATGTTATAAAGTGGGTCGAAATAGGTAATTTTGTTTACCAAACACGTTTTAAGTACTAATTTTTATATCACTATATCATAGACATTCGTTTCAATTTCATTGTGAGATTCATTTTGAATTTAAATGAAAAAAATGAGAGCATGCTACTGAAGGCACGAAGGGTTTTGATGCTGAATTCTTTGTGCAGAAATGTGGCTTAAAATGAATTTTGGTGGCTGAATTTTCTGCAGCAAACTGTATTTTGGATGTTGTTAGGTCACTGAAATTTCGACGACATCCTTGACAAACCTACAACCGGTGAGCATGCAAGCAGTAGTGAAAAAAAATCCTAGGTACTGATTCTTACATACAAAAGTGCCTTGGCCAAGCAGAAGATTCAACGATGCACCAAAAGCTATCATCATCGAGCATGTGGACACAAACAATGTCGAGAGGCCAATTATTAGTCTTGATGGTAATGTGAAAAGAAAATCTTTGTCGGCATAACGCGCAGTGAGGATTGATAGAAAGAGTAATAATGATGTTATGGCTGTGAAGAGAGAGATTGCATCTGCTATAGAAAATATTAAGAACGATAATCCTTTTGCATAAATAGGGTGGCCCATATCGGCATTGTTACCACTGGCTGCTGCGAATACTATTGTGGTGATGAGTCATGTTGTTACTATGTATGAATCGGCTGTCTTTTTCATCCATTTTTCTCCAACTCTCACGAGTTTTTTGTGTTCTTTTCTAAATAACATCTTCGGTGTCTGCTCGGATGTGTTCTTTTCAGTTCTATACTTTGGATGCACAAAAGCCTCTACTTCTTGCACCGAAATAATTTATACTATTATTGAAATAATATATTATTTGATCATATTCGGGGAGCTAATTATTTTCATAAGAAAAAATTACGCATTTACGGACAAAGGTCTTATTGGTTAATACAACATTATCAGTAGCAAAAAGTTACGCGTTTTGACCCATAATGCCATAACCAATCTGCCCGCTCAACCCATTTTACCAAATTTTAGGCTAGATAATTTTTGTCATATATAAGATATTGCAACTTTCATTGGATGTAAAGTACTGCTAATGAGCTTTCTTAATAATAGGGGTTCACCTGGTCCTTTTTGACCCACACAACAAAGTTACCTTTCTTAATGAGTTGTAGTATGGCTAATAGCAGCATCTTAATAAACATGCAACTCTTAAAAACTTAACCCACGATTAGTCAAATTGCAATCGTATCAACTAAAATAAAAAAACAAAATGGATACATCATTTTTTATATAAAATATAGAAGACAAGCATTTATGTTCTGTGTAGTAACAACATGTCGTTCTAAATAACCTTTTTTCTATTACATTGATAAACGGATTCATCCGACTAAAACTAATTTTCAAAGAACCGTAAGTGTTCAACCTTCCGTTAACTCAACTTAAAATTCAAATTATTTTATAGCCACTTACCTATCCTTTACGCGTCACCTTTTCAAATACATGCACCAGCATAATTACACACCCCCAACGCAACAACACATTACGCACACAACAACTGCATACAACCCGTGTGCAACGCACATGTCTGAATGTCTCGTATTATAAAAGATTGAGTCCTATCATTTATCGTGAAGTCTTAATGACTTTAATTTTTATTTATAAAATTATAAAATAAGTTGAGATACAAGAAGTTGAAGTGAAGAATATCAACGGTCATAAGGTTACATGGTATTTAGTATAGAATTAAAATTCGGTTATGGATTGAGACGAAGTTGAAAAGGTTGCAAGAATAATTGATGATTTAACCTAATCCATGCATATATAAACCAGCCAAAATCACATGCACAAACACAAAAATTTGAATCTTCATTCCGCCTACTTTATTTTGTAATTTATTGTTAAAATTGTTTTTTATTCTCTTTTTTTGTGTGTGTGCATGTAATACATTTGTAGGTTGACCAATAAAGATTTTCAAAGATGGTAAGCAAATGTTAAACAAATTGAGTAACAAATTTAAATTAAATTATGGGTCTGTATATGTACAATTGCACATCATGTTTAACTATATATTATGCCGTCTAACCAATAAACTAGATCTAATCAATTATATATATCATTAGAAAAAGAAGTATAACAAATTAAAGTTCGTAAGCTAACATGATTAATTGTATTTAAGTTACTAACCATCAACTATATCTAATTGCTTTTGCAGCGCATCAAGAAGCATTAAAGAAAGAGATCGAGACGTTACGAAAAGTGTATCAAGAACAAAACATGCAAAAGGCCGATGGACAACAACGACAAAGACAATGTCGGTAACCCAATATCACTTTCACTTCACCATTTGAATCAAGAAATAAAGATAAGAAGATGATAGGAATTTTAGAGAGACGTTAGAGAGAGAAATAAAGAGAGAAAAATAGAATGGTTGATTAACTTGCAAAGATTACAAAATGAGACCGACCACCTCACCTTCCTTGGTGAGGTGTATATGTATCCAACTAAAAGGCTTTCATGCCTTTAGTTATTCTACGGGCCGGGCTCGGGTTTACTTGGGCTTTCGCCCGATACACGTGACCGGTTAGATAACATTAAATGAGCCCGTTTACCCGTTCTAGTCTATTACAACGTTACATATTAAAATGAACGAGACTTAATATTCTAAATGAACGAACTTCCGTGCTCGACTCATTATTTGAGGCTAACAATCTTCCCCGAAGTGAGTTCATTGTGACACTCCTTTGTGAGATCAATGAGATTGCTTTTGTCGATAAGCTCTTGTGATCTTTGTCTCTGTCTACGTTGTAGGCTTGTTCCTTCATGCTTTGTGATCTTTGATCTTTAGCCTTTGTCATTGTCTTTTGACTTTGTCTTTTTCGTCCGAGATCTTTAAATCTTTATCCTTCCGTCTTGATCGTCTTTGCCACCTTGCGATCTTGTGTCTTGACCAACATGCTCATACTTTGCATCATCTTGAAAGCTTGCTAACAATCTCCCTTGATAGACTTGATATCTTTGAAGGAAGATCTTGTATATCAGAGTTTGTGCGGAAGTCTTTGTCTTTAATTCTTGAGCTTTCATGATTCTTGAATCTTGATGCTTATAGTATGTCTTTGTAGTTTGAGCATGAGCATGTGGTAATGAATCCGACTCCAGCTGGAATGAGGCATCACCATCTCCATCTTTATGTATCCTGAAATAAAACAGTTAGCAATAAAGCGGGTGGACGAATATGGCTTTGTCATTCGTCCGGATTTGGTTAGATTAACCTTCGGTTCCGTAGGACCGTTTTATAGTATAATTACTATACCTGTGATCAGGTAGATTCAAAGAATCTCCTTGACAGGGTTTCCAGCTCAAAGCGTAGGATCTTCTAACACAGATGTATTAGATTTACCATGCTTGCTTGTTCTCATTACCGGAATGTCTCAAAGCAGACAACACGGTAAGAGTGAATCAGATAGTTACTATCTTTCTGATTAAGCCGTCAATTCATTTCCTGGAACAAGTTTGATTCACATTGAATCGCACCATCGTTTCTTTCCAGTTGACACAAGTTTGATTCATATAGAATTGCAAGTCACCTACCAAGGCTTGTTTGATACTGGCTAAGAGGATTTCCATCTTCATTGTGAGCATATAAGTTCACTGGAGGTTGCTGGGCCAGATTAACAAGGATAATGAGTTAGGCACTCTTGTTAACAATATTGTGAATTAATGATGTTCAAACATGCGGTTTGTCATGGAATGTGTCCTAATGAGATGTATTTGATGATCTCTTGGCTCTAGACTCGAGTAGTGCGTTTTGGTTTTTAGTAAATCCGGAGGCTGGAGCGACTGCCACCTATTTTAATATCAACTAACTCGAGTGAGAAAGTAAATAGAAAGTCGTGTGTATTCCGTGGCAGATGAGGGACAGAGTTTCTTTTGAGAGAAACCCGAATGGCTGGGAAAGGGTTGTGCATTGCATCACTGGGTCCATGATGTCGTCTTCAATGTCAGCAATCAACATTGTGATTCTGACAGCATATGTATTGACCCGGTTTCTGCCTAAGTTGTGTGGAGGGCTTCATTCTTTTCACCCTTTATCCATACATTTCTTTTTAATTCTTCAACCCCTTCAATGCTTACCAAGACGTCATTACTAACACCTTGTTGTGATTGTTCCAGTGTTAGCTCAATCTTAGTCGGCATTCTTCCCTTATACACATTCATCTCCAATCATACCTAAGGGGGATGACTATTTATAATAATGGAGTGTCATTGGGTAGATCCTCGGTCGGTGGCATCATAGGGGACAAATACCTAACCTTACCACCTTATGACTTCAGAATCATCATGAAATAAGATGTTGTAGGGTATGAGATCGAACCATGAAACCGTTTCCGAATAGCACTTTGAGTCTTTTAGATCATATTTTAATTACATTTCTCCCCTTATTTTAAATTCTAAGTCACTTCGATTTTGAAATACTGTGTGATTTAAAATTTTGTACTTAAAAGTGGACTTGGGGAAAATGTTGAGCTTAGCTATTGAATTATTTAGAAACGGTGTCATCTTGCTTCCCCCTCTCAATTTTAACAAATATGTTTGACACCAATAAAAATGATACCAAGTTGTAAAATGGATATAAAATTGAGGTTGAACACTTAGTCATCTTATAACTATCATTCTATTGAATCGTCATTATCATCTTATTGTTATTAAGAGACTTTTTGGGAATGGTTTGAATACATAAGAATGGTCGTGAGATGATGTATCCAAACTCATTAAACTTTGTTTTTCGAAAAACTCCCCCTTGAAAGATGGAGTGTTGAACACACAATTTTGAAAGATTATGAATCGTCAGTGAGAAATTCTTGAAAAATTGTGTTCAACATTTGAAAACATCAGTTCGATGACTTCTCTTCCAACTCTTAGGGTAAGCGCACTTATGCGGACACTTTCATTTTTATTGAGCTTAAAAACTTTGATGTCTGGTAAGAAACAGCTCAAGGACCGAGAAGTTGAATATCTCGTTGTTCGATAAGTTATCTTTATAGATCAAGCTTTCCTTTATTGAAGTCCGGGTTACGTAATGTAGTTGCACATAACTTAAAGAAAATTAGAAATGACATGTTTTGAAAGCATTTGAAACTCCTGTTCGAACTTCATTTACACGCCCGTGTCGATATTAATCAACATTTCTAGGTACGTATATGGTTCATCGATCAAGAGGACATGTCGAGAAGAATATTTTTTGAAACATTTTCTGATTTTTTGATTTTGTATTTTCTTTTTGAAATTTTATATTTTTGTATTTTTTTCTTTTATAAAAAAATATTTACATGTTGACCTCAGCATTGTTAGGTGATGGTGAAATAGTAATTCCAACTCTTGTCGTTAGGTATCTGTCTTGTCTGCAGGAGGAAACAAACTTTTGGAACAGCTTTGAACTGAGACAGATCTTGCTTGTGGTCGTGAATTTCGAGTTCTGAACTGTTATGATCAGAAGTCATTTGTCGTGGAGGAGCGAGGCCTGAACTGTTGTGAACAAACGTCATTTGCTGAAGATTTCATCTTTTGTGAAACCATTCTGGCACTGGTTTCTTAGATATCAGTAATTTCAGCAACTACACTCTGAGATTTTCCTGCCTTTCATTGTATAGTGCATCTGCATTTAGGTCAATTCTTTGTTGCTTTTGACCATTGAATGACGTACCTGCACTTAAACTCAGAGTTTGTTTGCATGCATGAATATGATGGGATATCATTTTGAACATGTGTGGTTCATTTCAGCCTTGCTCGTGCAAAAGTTGATTTTATCATTCCTGTGGGATACCCACCTAAGACAACAGTCTGAAAAATTTATAAACCGTTAGTGCCACCTAAGACAAGATCTAGGATTCATTGTTTTCTCAGGGACAGTGGTAGTCTTTTTGTTTGAGAACCTATGTCCTATGGGGATCTGTCTTTCTGGTTTCTTAGATGCACTTGACTTTTCTACGGGCATATATCTCTTTGTTGTCTTATGGGATTTTGCATTTTGTGCAAAGGCACGAGGATTTAAAACTTGAGAGGTTATTCTAAGACGCATTCATCATGATTTGCACTGTAAAGGCACTTTTTGCATGTAGGACATTGCAAGTCATTGAACTTCAAGAAAGGCTTTTGTTTCCTATGTTCTCCTAAGTGAACATCTTTGTTTGAAACCCGACTACTCATTGATGCTTGCCAATTCCTAGGTTTTGGTTTGCAACCATTAGCAGTGTTGGGTAATCTAGTAGGATCAATCATACTAGGTTTTCCATTCACATCTTTGTCTTTCTGAAGTTGTGCACTTTTCTTAGCTTTCTCTAGGTAGTAGTTATGAACCATGTCATTTGAGCCTACTTTTTCCCTTGGTGACTGAAGTGACACATGCTTTGGGCAATTCCTAGAGGGGCCAGGTGCAATCAAATCATTTGGCTTAGCTATAATACTGATTCCTTTTTTTGATAGCAAGAGCGTGGAGGTGGAGTTTTGTCAACTTATTCAACACATCAACTTGGGAGGCAAACCGCTGTTGTGGACATTGATATCGTTCAGATTTATACGCAGTTGGTTGTCTTACCACTGGTTGATTTCTGATTGATTGTACAGGCGGTTTTCCCAAGATAGATGGTTGTTCAATATTAGTATCCACACCCTTTCTTTTGAACGTCTCAATGAGTTTCTTTAACTCACTTATTGCAATGTTCTTGTCTTGCAGTTGAGCTTTCAAATCTTGTATTTCAAAATATTGTTCACGTTCCTTTCGAAATACATTTGACGCATTTTCTTTGCAAACTGTGTCATTTTTTAGTTGTTCTTGACATTCTTGTAAAGCGATTTCAATAGAAATTGAGTGTTTTTCTAATTTAGGCAAAATCGTACAAAAGCTCAGTGTAAATCTCCTTTACTTACAATATCAGTTGTTCAGAAAGCTTTTGTGCAAGACAGTCACATTCCCTGACTTTATGAAGATATAAGCATTGTAATTCAGTGATCTCATCTAAATCAGATGAAGATTGCAAAATAAAACACATAACATCTTTAGACACACATTCTTGCAAAAGCATATCATACATGTTGGAAAATTCTGCCTTATCAGATTCAAGTTCATCAAGTTCATCTTCAAGAGATTTAACGTACTTTAAATCAGCATGCATTTCTTGCTTAAGTTCATGTACAAATGCGAACTAACTTCTGGGTCTTAAGGCTAGGGGAATCAAAATGTTTTACTAGGATTTCCATATCTTGCGAAGTGGGTTACGAAGATGAAGAGGTCGTTTGAATGTTTTACCATGCTTGGAGTGACATGTCTTTCAGATATTAATGTTATTTGTCAATTGACCATTATTGCTTGTCTACTTTTGCTTATTGATTTAGACACTGGTAAGAAATCTATGTTTTTGAAAATATTTGGTTTTGTTTTCACAAATGATTTTCTCCACATTTTCTTTCTTATAGCATTTGCCTGTGCGAACTGAATTTCATAATGCTGGGTCGGGGGTTTAAAAATTTCATAAAGACTATTTAACTTTGTGTAGTCAAAAGGTTTCACTAAGTCTTTATTCAATTTTGATCGACTCTCTTTTTCAAGAGTCTGAGTCTCTTCCCTATCGGGGACGAGTCTGTTTGCAGGATCAGATTGGTCATGTGGGATCGCATACAAACATGGTATCTCATTTTGAGCCTTTTTGAGGTACCTTGGATTGGCAAAGGTAGGTCTTCCATTAAATGTAGGGCATTTGGGTGCTAACATATGAATGGTTTGGATTGATTGACTCCGTTTGTAAACAATTTCATTCAAAAACTTTAACTGGTTTTCCATTGAAATCATTTTGTCAATATCTTTTTCTTCCTTAAGCTTCAAATCCGTTATTACCTTTGATTTCTCCTTGACAAGACCTTCGTAATGTGACTTGGTTAAAAGACTCTGTTTGACTAACTCATCATGTTTCTCTTTGACAACAGAAATTTCATAGGCTTTAACTTTTAAACCTTCTTTTATGTCAATTTCTTTTTGAGCTAATAGTCCTAGAGTTTCATTTAACCTTCGTTCAAGTTTGTCATAGTCAACTGTACGATCATTAAAGGCCTTGTACCTCTCAAACTCAGTCTGTTTATTTTGAAGTGCAACTAAGCAACTATCCCGAATACTATTAGATTCTCCTAGAGTTCTACTAGTTTCCGCAAGAATAGATTTGCACTCAGTTAACTCTTGAGTCAATGTTGCATTTGCTTTCTTTAATTGCTTTTGAATCTTTTTGTTTTCATCGACATCAAGCTTTAAATTAGCAATTAAATTAGCAAGTTGCAATAACTCGTCATCGTCAACTTTCTACATCATTTTGGTCATCTGAATAATCATTATCACAAATATCCGGTGAGTCGGAATGACATTCTATCATTGTTTCTACTACAAAAGTGTTACTAATGGATTCAGATTGGTCAAAATGTTGTATGTCATTGGCAAACACATTAGTATCAGTATCGTATTGTACCTGTTCCAATGGCTCAGTGTCTGTGCCTGAGTCTGCATTAGGAACCTCCTGAATCTTTGCCATGTAACTGTAATGTGCTTCCAACTCTTGTTCATCAATCTCTTCATTCGTGTCTGCTAGCCAGTCAGATTGCTCTGCTTGAAGTTGAACACCTTTCTCATCTTGTTTACATAGCAACATCTTTTCCTTGTGATACGTGGAGTCTTTAACCTGTTTTGGCTTTCTGCATTCCTTAGCATAATGACCAAATTCCTTGCAGTTAAAACACTGTATCCCAGACTGTTGCACTACTGGACCACCTACAGTTTCCCTAGCCCCAACAACATTCACTGCCCTCTGATTCCCAAACTGTCCAGTCTGATTGTCATTCTTGTACCTTGGAGTAGTATCCACATTCTTGTTTCTGGTGTTTGAGGAAGTTCTGAGGTTGTTGTTGGTAGGTTTGTAGATTTTCTTAAAGTACTTTGCAATGAGAGCCAAATTTTTCTGCATGTCTTTATCCTTCTGAGCTTGTTCAGGATCACTGTCTTCTTCAGAAGCTGACTCAGATGGTGGTGTGATTGGTTTGGCTATCTCTTTGCCTTTGTATCTTGTAGTTGCATGAGATCTGGTTGGAAGTGAAGCTTTTGATGTTGGTGCATATGATTTGTGAGGTTTTGATGTTTGGTAATAAGGGTCTTGAAGTGTTTGAGCAGTAGCAACAAGTGCTAATGGGTTAGCATTCTTGGCCATTCTTTCAGCACGGAGTTCATTAACTTCCTTTTGGTATTGTTTCAGAATGTCAAAGAGCTTATGGTATGAAACTTCATCCAACTTGTGTTGTTGCTTCACAATTGTGACAAATCTTGACCATTCTGGTTGAAGTTGTTGAAGAAATTGAACATTGACTTGCATCGTAGCAACTGTCAAATTGTTTCTGATCATTTCATTCATCATCTTGTAGAATCTTGTGTAGTAAGACTCAATTGTTTCTCCATCGTGAGAGGTGAATTGACCAAACTCCCAAAATAAGTTTGTCTTGACATCTTGAATATTGAGTGATTCACCTTGTTGTAGCCTTTCGATGGCTTCCCACATTTCTTGAGCTATCTGACATGCATCAACAGTTGAGTATATTTCATTTCTCACAATTCCAGTCAATATCAAATGAATGCTGCTTTTTCTGATTTAAAAATGAGGCTCTGTTTTCAGGAGTCATATTCATAACTGTCTCGACTGTTGTTTGTTCAGGAACTAGTGGAGAATCCTCTGTTGCAGGAACAGCTGGTGTTGTGACAATCGTTGGAGTGTAAGGACCTATGAGAATGCACTTCCGTAAGGCATCACCATTTGGTCTTGTATCAATGTATCGTAAGAACCGTGATCGCCATTGTGCATATCGTCCTGTTGCAAGCATTGGTGGATGATCCCTTGAACCAGCTGCCATTATGTTGTTATGCATTTGACTGTCGGTTGTGGAAGTTGCAATTGGAGTTGTCATGATGAATGATTTAAGAATTATGAAGTGAAAAATGATTTGTAGGATCTTAAGCAGGTAAAGTGATTGTTGTTGTTGTGGAAAACTATTTTACGGGATTTTACAAGTCTTGACTAAACCGAGAAAATACAAGAGTATTTCGCGGGATTTTAACTAAATCAAGAAAACCCGTGAAAATAGAATTGTTGTTGGTGAAATCGTTGTTGTTGTTGAAGAACTTGAACTTTTGTTAACGATTTGTGAGCTAAAACGATGAACGGTGCACAAATTTTGAACTTAAAAATGATTAACGGTTGATTAAAAATAAAATAGGGACTAACGGTGCAAATCTGATTCAATTTGGAGCATTAACGATTGAATTATAACAAGTTAGGACTAACGGTGTAAAGGTTTTTCAACAAAGAGGGTTATTAATGTAGCAAATGACTAACTTTGAAAATGATGTTGAAGATGAGGGGCTGCATGTGCCAACTTTCCAAACTTGATAATTAATGCATTAATTTCCCTCCAATTTAGTTTCTCTTCTTCGATTGAAACTTATAAAAAAAAGTAACGAGTGTAAATTTAATCCCTGCGTGAGTTGGTACGATTATCGTCCGTAGAAGATTAAATTACCACGTTGAATCGAAACGACGTCACGAACACGATGATTATAATTCTCGAGTCACGTCGTTTTCCGTCACCTCGTAACCAAAAAACCGAAATTAGTTAAAAAAAACGCGTTCGGGCTCTTTTATAATGAGGGGGGGGGGGGGGGGTTACTCGTTCGCTTTTTTAAAAATCCACATGTTCGGCTCACTCTCTGTAGAGAACTCGTTCGGCTCTTGCAAGCTTACACTCGTTCGACTGTTCAAAATTTCACTCGTTCGGCTCTTTCAAGCTTACACTCATTCGGCTCTTGCAAGCTTACACTCGTTCGGCTCTTGCAAGCTTACACTCGTTTCGGCTCTTGCAGCTTACAACTCGATTTGGCTCGACTCTTGTAATGTCCGATCGGTTCCTTCTCAAAACAACTAGATCGGTGGTTTCACTAGTTCGGTGGTCTCGAAGAAATTTCTAGTTCGGGTGTTGAAGGAAATGAACTCGTTCGTTCGGTGGTACAACTTTCTTCTTTGTCTTCAACCGGTTAGGATCACAAGGGATAAGCAAATGAAAATAAGCCACAAGACTTTTGCCAATAAGCTATACGGCACAAAAATATTTTAAGCCAAAAACGCACCCTGCTGGTTAAAGAATGAAGATTTATCTTTTTGACTTGTTCTTTTCTTTGACGCAAAACACAAACAAAATGCACCCTTTTGAGAATTAAAGCCCAATACTGTTGTTAGGGAAAGCAAACTAGTATGAAGCCCAAAGAGAAAAAAAAAACGGTTTTTGATGCAAGAAACATACAAAAAACATAAGCCCTGTATGGAAAAATAATCCTCTAAGCCGAACCAAATAAGCTCGAATAAGCTTACAACAACAAGAACACTAGACCCACCCTTGGCGAACGATACCAAATGTCGAGACCCAATATCACTTTCACTTCATTATTTTATAGAAAAATACGATGAGATAAAATGGAAGAAATTTAGAGAGAAGTTAGAGAGAGAAATGTAGAGAGAAATGAGAGTTGGATGATTAACTTGCAAAATGGAAAAAAATTACAAATGAATCAACACCATTTTCCTTGAAGGAAAATGGTATATATACCCTACACAACTACATGGTGCGTGTGGGCTTTTACTTGGGCCGGGCTCAGGATTGACTTGGGCTTTAGCCCGATACACATACAATATTAGCTTACATTTACGAGCCCGTTACCCCATCTAGCCTATTACAACGAATAATTAACTAAGTGACCGAGACCTAATATAATGAACGAACTTCCTTGTTCGACTCAATATTTTGAGGCTAACACTTTCCGTCCTCATCATTGTAAAGTGGTGTACTGGCTCAAAAGTTGATTTGTACCATGTGATGATATACTTGTTCCTTAGTCCTACTAATGATCTTGGTGAAAATGAGCTTTTTGCAAACCAGAAGGCAGTTCAGGTTCATTTTTATAGAATGATGTTATTACATACGATGTATTTACACTTATCAACTGAATACAGTATTCGGTATAAATACATAAATGAAAAAAGTTATGTCAAAACCCCATGCGTGTAGACAATGCACAATATAGTCGGTCAATCGCAATTACACGAAACACTTACCACAATATCGCATTTATGTAACACCCCCAAATCTGGGTAGCAGCGGAATGTTGAATATCCGAGGGCGTTACTTCATAGATCAATAGCACAAGATATGAGAACGACCACTAACGTGTCATTTTAAAAAGATACATTGGATTAACAAAATACTTGTTCATTACATAAGCTCATGGCTTCAAATTGTTCGACAATATAAGTAAAGATTTCGGTTTATAACAAATGTTCCCAAAATGTAATACGCCCAAATCTTTAGTACTGACTCTTTCCAAAGAGTGACCCCCAATGTATCTGAGCACCCCGTGCCTTATTGACTGAAGAAAAAAACATGCTTGTAATAAATATTCAACATAAAAGTTGGTGAATTTAATAGGTTAATGTAAATCAATAGTAGGGACAGCAAGATTTCAAGTGTTGATTAAGCAACCAAATGGCAAACATCATAAAAAGTAAGTACGTTTTCCTAAGCTCATGACATGAGCTCGACATGTATGAATGCAATATATTGCCAATGAATGCCCGTGAATGATGTTCTAACCCGAAACATCCCAAATCCGACATGGTATACGTTCGTTCCCGGTGATAGCTAATCACCCAAACGGGGATTGTCAATCCCAAATAGATCTATTTATAACATTCGCGCTCACACAGTAATTGACAGTTCATGATAAAGGCTCAGTGGGTTATTGTACTTAGCAAACACCGTAATTCATTGTATAAAATGTTACATTGCGTCAATTTGTAAAACAAGCATGTACTCCCCCTAAGAGGTAAATCATTTATTTAATTATACAAATATGGGGCTATGAAACTCACATTAGTAAATAGTCCTCTGAATGATGTAGATATCCACGTATGATCACACGTCAATTCCTAAGTAAATACGGCCAGTCTTAGTCTACAAATTTAGGCTAAAGACTCAATGTATAAACTACAATAAATTGCTAGTTTATATATATATATTGTTATCACTTGTGTGGTGGTATCCAGGTTTAATGTATTTGTATTCACTTGATGGCTCTTGGGAATGTATTACGATTTCAAAATTCTAGTATACGTATAAACGTTTATTAATAAATATCTATATTTATTAAGTCGTGGGTTAACTTGTTATAATATATGATAAAAATATAACTCGTCCGATTCGTTAAGTGTTTACAAAAATCACCTTTGTTTACAAAATACCCTTAAGTTTTCTATAATTACAAAACAACCCTTCTAATTTATGAAAATGTAACATTTACACTCTAGGTCCTTAAGTTTCTAAAATTACACTTTTAGTCCTCTAACTTTACAAAGTTGCACTTTAGGTCCTATAATGTTTGAAACAGTCCCCTTAAGTTCCAGGAATGACAGAACAGTCTCTCAATTTACTAAAATAGTGAATTAGCAGTTTTAAACCCTCAAGTTTCTAAATTGACATATTTAGTCCCTTAACTTGTGAAAATCGCATTTTAACTCCAATCAAGTTCTAACAAGCGACATTAGATTTCATTAGGCTCCAATAAGCCATATAAGCTGTTCCAGCTTATAAATAAGCTCGGGAGAGCTTATTTTGGGTTAATGGACCTTATTGGGCCCGTTAAGGTCCAATAAGTATTTTAAAGGTTCGATTAAGGTTTAAAAAGCCCGAAGGCACTTGGTAAGCTTTTTTAAGCTACACAAATCAGTTTGACTTATTAATAACCTAGGATGAGCTTATTTTGAGTTTATTGGGCTCGTTGGCCCAACAACCTTTACCAAAAGTTTGCACAAAGGTTCATTAGGGTTTCCTATTGATTTCAACTTATTTTCCATATTCAATAAGCTCAGTTGAGTCTGTTTGGCTGAAAAATAAGCTCGGGTGATCTTATTTGAGCTTATTCGAGCTCATTAGGCTCGTTAGCTCAACAATTCTTACCCCGTTTGTTTGCAAAAGGGTTTATCCATATTACAACTTATTTTCTAGTTTCATTAGGCATTCGGGATTATGGTTAAGCTGTTTTCATTCTATGGCTTATTAAATAAGCACTTAAGCTCCGATAATGGGCTTTCAGGCCCATTACGAGTCCGATAAGTGTTGTGCGTGTTTGGGCTTAGTTCATTTGGGTCCATTAACCTTCATAGGCTTATAATAAGCCTTATAAGTTGATTAAGCTCACAAATAAGCTGTTTAAGCTTATGTGTGGCTTATAGGCCTCGTTTGGTCACGGAAACGGGCTAACAAGCCCGTTAAGGGTCCGTTTGGTTTTTAAACACTCGCTATGGTACCTTGGGATTTAAATGAGTTAAATAAGCTCTTAGGTCTCTTAATAAGCTCGTAGAGCTTATTGCCATTTCGTGGGCCCCACTGTTGGGTCTGTCTGTTCGGCCTTATTGGGCCCGCTTATGGCCTGTTAAGTTTTCTTAAACATATTTTTCTTTCCTACGAGTTCACGTTCCATATAAGCCCTTGATAAGCTCATGTGAGCTTATTTATAAGTTGTGAGTCTTCACTAATGGGTCGTTAGGCCGGTTGGGCCCGAATCGTGACATGTTTGGATCATGAGAGGCCCATTGTGGCCCGTTGTTTTCCCTAGTAACATATATGATTCGAAAATAG
>BQNB010093235.1:0-26416 GCA_026074375.1 Tanacetum coccineum | reverse complement strand
TTCTTTTGCTAATCCGTGATCCTCCTTTGTAGGTATTGGCCAATGAGAGAGCTTGGATGACATTTTACCCTGCCAGCATGTATTATCACACCTGAATTGCCCTCCTTACCCTTTAATTGGGATTTGCCCCATGGTTTTAACTGAGAGGTAACTTGGGGGAGATGGGTGAACAATGGTAAAACCACTTTTCCTGCTTCTTTTCTTTTTATAAAAGTTGCGTTTGATTGTGTTGACCCGGGTAATTTTTATATAAAGGGTTTTGGGCCGGGGGAATTGGATTGGGCCAGGGTTTTGGATTGAATTTTAACAAATGTTAACTTTTGCTTTATAAATGTTAACGGGCGTTAACATTTAGGGATTTAGGGACCACTTTTGTAGTTTTGGATTTATTGAGGGACTAATTTTGAAACTTTGGGATTTTGTCCTGTTGTGACTTGGGTTGACTGAGAGTTGACCAAGGATTGACCATAGCATTCTTCCGGCTCTTTGTGTGCATCTTTCGTTCTTGTGTTCGTGTTTACCCGGTTTTAACCGTTTTTCTTGTGGTTTTTTGCTTTATCCGTACCTGCACATACAAATCACAAAAACAAGCATATCTTTGCCATTTTTATTATGATTTTGGTCTTTATTGGGTTTATTTTGATATAAAATAGATATGTGTTTTCACACATATCAAGATTGTACAAAGGAAACATAGGCATCTTCTAAATGTTGCTAGATCCCTTATGCTTTAGGGGGAATTACCTTTATATCTTTGGTCTGAATGTATTTTGACTATTGTTTATATTATTAACAGGATTTCTTCTTTTGTATTGTTTGGAAAATCTCCTTTTTCTTTTATGCATGGGCATGACCTTTCACTCTCTCACTTTATGGTTTTTGTTTGTCTGTGTTATGCTACTATTCTTAATAATCATGATAAGTTTAGTAGCAGGTCTGAAAAATATGTCTTTATTGGTTATTCTAATTCAAAAAAGGGTTATAAACTATTAAGTCTTGAAAACAAATTAATTTTTTTACTCTAGAGATATAAAATTTTATGAAACAGTATTTCCTTTCAAAATGAAAAATAATTTGAAACAAATTGTTTTTTATTCTGGTGTCATAAAAGATATAAATCACAAAAATTTATTTGATAATGAAAACCTTAAAAGATCTAATGATGAAGGGAGAGTGTCTTCCAATGATGATGGCATAGAGTTGAGTCATGAATTTCAGGGTAATGATAACTCAAAAAGCAACTTCTATAGAAGAAAATAATAATACACACCCTGAGGGCAATGTTTCAAATGAAACAGATTTTGTTAATGATTTCTATGAAAATTCAGAGTTCAACTCTGAAGTTTAAGAATTGCCAGTCAATACTGTTAGAAGGTATTCTAGAGAGACCAAGTTACCTACTAGTTTGAATGATTTTATTATTGATGGCAAAGTTAAATATGGTGTTAAAAAAGTTGTCAATTATGCTAATCTTAATCATGAGAACTTCTGCTTTGCTTCTAGTCTAAATAAAAGTGTTGAACCTACTTGCTATAAAGATGTTATTTTAAATAATAACTGGGTTGATGCTATGAATGTTGAAATTGAAGCTTTAAATAAAAATCATACTTGAATTATAACTGATTTGCTTGCAAACAGAAAACCTATTGGTAGAAAGTGGATATTTAAGATTAAATATAGAGCAAATGAAGAATTTGAAAGATATAAAGCAAGATTAGTTGGTAAAGGTTTTAACCAAATAGAAGGAATAAACTTTGATGAAACTTTCTCACGTGTTGTTTGTCGCTGTATATACCGGAGGGACCCAAACCGGAGGGCACCAGCCTGCCGGAGGGTACCTTCCGAAAGAACTTAGTAAACAAAACTTGAAGGACCAAGACCTCTCTCAGACCAGCGGTCTATAACCAGCACTCAAGGCAGCGCCGCTGTTCCAGAAATCACGAGATCGTGTTCCCTACGCGATCGTACCATCTGAAACCAACCTAAGAGTAGCTCGGCGCGACCTTTCCCGAGATGTCAAGAACAGTGTTTTAGCACACTAGATCAGGTAGTATAAATACTCCCTTATTTACTACAGATCAGGTAGCATTTACTGCACTTATACTTATTACTCACTTTCACGCCTTCCGGCTCCCACTGTATACTTACTCTCACGCCGGAGCTTGGTCTCAGGTCCCAACCCGATGCGAGGCTAACGCGTCCTTTTCTTTCTTATTCTCAGGGGTTTAGCTTTGTGCCTTTCAGATTCAAGGAGGATTACACACTTCACTCGAGGTACGGGAAATTACTTCGACAAATTAGCGCCATCCGTGGGACACAAATCTCATCTATCACCGTAGCAAGATGGCTGGTCCGACAGAAGATGGAGGGCTCGAGGATCAGAATAATCGAGAGGTCACTCCACCTCCTCTAACGAAGGAACAGATCGACGGGCACTTATCTGCCCTTAGGTCAATAATCAAGGACCACAACAGGAAGAACAAGACAGATCCCATACAGCTAGATTTTGATGAAGTCGACACCACGATGAAGGACACTCGCATTGCAAAAGGGAAGGAAGTAGTGGATGATGATCTCAGGAAGCCTTTCAAGGAAGCCTTGAAAACACCTCTCACACGTAGAATCATAAAATTCGCTAGTTCGGAATATAAAATTCCGAATAACATAAAGCTATATGATGGGACCACCGACCCGAAGGACCACCTGGGTCGGTTCGCTAGCGTAACCAACTCTGGAGAGTGGCCTATGCCAGTTTGGTGTAGGATGTTTTCACAAACTCTTGACGGGCCAGCTAGGGGATGGTTCGAGCGCCTTCCGACCAACAGCATCGATGAATGGGTAGACTTGAGGGAGGCGTTCACTACCAGATATTCAGTTAGAAAAGCATGCTTTAAAGAACCTCGCGAGATCACCAAGATAGTTAGGAGGGCTAATGAATCATTGACGGCCTTCAAAGAAAGATGGACAGTAGAGATTGGGTTCATTATGAGGGTCCTGGAAATCATGAAAATTTCATCCTTCATGGATTCTCTTAAATGCATGGAGTTAGCAAAGCACTTCTCGGCAAGGCCCCAAGAATAGTGAACGAGATGATGAAAAGGTTAGATGATTTTGTTCGTTCCGAAAGGGCTTTCGCGCAAATGGATCTCCCCAAGGGCGAAATGGGAGAGCACCGAAAGTCATATTTCCCTTCGATGAGGAAGCATGATCGCCCCTTCCGGAACCACCAGATGACTGATCAACGAAGGTATGACCCTCAAAACAACCATAGAGGAAGAGATAGTTTTGTCTCACATAGGGGAAGGGACAACTGGCCTCTCTATCCTCCACCAAGGGGAGATTACGAGGCCTGAGTGGCACCCGTTCTCACCTTGGATGCTCTCACTAAACACCTCAAAGAAATTCTGGAAACCAAAACTCAGTGACGTTTGGCACCCCCGAGGCCAATGATAAATCCCCAAAGAGGTGGAAACATGGACAGGTTCTGTGACTACCATCAAGAGAAAGGCCACCACACTAATGATTGCCATCATTTAAGGAGGCAGTTGGAAGCAGCGCTAGAGTCCGATAAACTGAACCATCCGATAAAGGATGTACGTCAAAGGGGAAGAGGGAATCAAAGGGGAGATGGTCCTCAGCAGGCAAAGATAATCAACATGATAGGGATCAGATCCCTGAAAGAGAAGAAGAGGAAGGCATGAGAAGCAATAAAAAATGGATGGACACCCCCATCACCTTTCCTCCGATCTCAGCAAAAGATGTTTCAGATGAACCACTAATTGTGAAGGCTAAGGTAGCAGGGTATTTGGTCAGAAGGATATACGTAGACGAAGGAGCATCAGTGGAAGTCATGTTTGAACACTACTTTGAAAACCTCAACTAGCAATAAAGGCCAAGTTGAAGGAAACTCAGACATACCTCATGGGTTTCGTCGGGGAAGCAACTAAGCCGCTGGGCAAAATAGAATTGAAAGTATGTTTCGGCAGCGATGGCTTGTGTAGAAGGACAACGATGAAGTTCACTGTCATCAGGGCTACCTCACCTTACAATGTGATATTAGGAAGGACGGGTCTAAGAGCCTTGAGGGCTATTCCTTCCACCATCCATTCAATGATGAAGTTCCCCACTCCAAGAGGCATAACTACCTTGGTCACCAGGTCAGTAATCATATCAGAGTACCGGCGCTTAGAAAAGAAACAAGTGATCGAAGAAAAGAAGGAAGAAATTGAAACAAGGACAGTCAATGTGACATAAGAGATACTAGTGAATCCGACATTCCCAGACCATTTGGTCGTTATAGGAAGGGAACTGCCCGAGACATGTAAAGCTCAGCTAAAGCTCTTGCTGAAAGACAACATGGATATATTTGCTTGGGAACCCGCAGACATGACAGGAGCTCCCCGAAGGATCATAGAACATAAACTGAATGTCAACACATCCATTGAGCCAAAGCGTCAGAAGCGTAGGGTCTTAGCACCTGAGAAGAGTGAAGTTGTGACTAGAGATGTCAGTGAATGGGTCAAGGCTGGTATCGTATGACCATTCAGATACCCCACCTGGATTTCCAACCTGGTACTTGTCAAAAAATGTGTCAGGGATTGGAGAATGTGCATCGATTTCAAGAATCTGAACTCAGCTTGTCCGAAGGATTTCTACCCCCTTCCCAACATCGATTGCAAAGTAGAGTCCGTAATGGGCTTCAAATACAAGTGTTTCTTGGATGCGTACAAAGGCTATCACCAAATTCAGATGTCGAGAGAAGATGTAGAGAAAACGATGTTCTATATAGACCAAGGAACTTACTGCTACACCAAGATTCTGTTCGGATTAAAAAATACCGGAGCAACTTACCAGCGGCTGATAGACTCTACCTTCCAGTCACAAATCGGAAGAAATATGGAGGCATATGTGGATGGCATGCTCATAAAAAGTAATGATGAAAAATGCTATTGGCAGACGTAGCAGAAACATTCGACAATCTAAGGAAAATAAACATGAAACTGAATCCAAAGAAATGTTCTTTTAGAGTGGAGAAGGCAAGTTCTTGGGTTATATGGTAACTTCCGAAGGGATCCGTGCTAACCCTAAGAAAACCAGGATCCTAGGCGACCTACAGTCGCCTCGTACGTTGAAAGAAATGTAGAGCTTGGCCAGAAAGCTTGCAGTCCTCAACAGGTACCTAGCGAAGTCAGCAGAAAAATCCCTCCCTTTCTTCAACACGCTGGAAAACATAACAAAAGAAAACAAGCACAAGTATAAATGGACTATAGAGGCCAAAGAATCCTTTCAGCAGATGAAAAAATGCATCATAAACCTCCCATCCCTCACCCCTCCATCCCCAAAAGAAACTTTGTATGCATACCTGGTAGTATCCAAAGAGGCGGTAAGTTTTGTGTTACTCACCGATCGAAAAGGAAAACAAAGCCCCATCCAGCACGTCAGCCGCGCTCTAAATGAGGCAGAAAGAAATTATGCTCTGATGGAAAAGTTAGCATTATCACTAGTACACATGACAAGGAGGTTGAGGCGGTATTTCAAAGCACACCCAGTGAAGGTCATCACCGATCAGCCCATAAAGCAGATCCTCAGCAAGACAGAGGCCTCCAAAAAGTTGGCAAAATATGCTGTCAAGTTAGGGGTATACAATATCACATTCGAACTAAGAAATGCTGTGAAAGGGCAAGTATTGGCAGATTTCATAACCGGAACCCCGGATGGAGAGTCACCAGAAAAATACTTCCGAACCCCAAAGATAACTCCCGAAAGGGATGAAACAGAAGAGTGGACATTGTTCACGGACGGGGCGTTAAGTTCGAAGAAGTCCAGAGCAGGTTTAGTACTGATTGGTCCTAGCAGTGTCGAACACACTTATGCTCTCCGACTGACATTTGACAGCACTAATAGTGAAGCAGAATACGAAGCACTCCCGGCGAGGCTAAGAATTGCCAAGAAAATAAACATACAAAAGTTAGAAGCAAAGGTCGACTCTAAGTTGGTCGCCAGTCAGATAAATGGCAAATACATAGCCAGCTGTGATAACATGATGAAATATTTGGCAAAAGCAAAGGAATACATTGCTTGTTTCAAATCTTTCTCCATCAAGAACATCCCGAGGAACCAGAATCAGAAGGCTGATGTGCTTAGTAAAATTGCCTCGGTGGCTTTCAATCACTTGACTAAGGAAGTTCTAGTCGAGGTTTTGAATGAACGAGCCACATAGATGAAATAGGTAAACATTGTAGTAGAAGAGGAAGGAGATAATTGGATGACCCCGATCATCCCCTGCTTGGAGAAGGGGATATGGACGAAGGACAAGAACGAAGCTCGTAACCTGGGAGTAAAAATCAGCCAATATGCAATGGAGAAAGAGGTCCTCTTCAAAAAATCATACATGGTACCCATGCTTAGATACGTAGGACCATTACAGGCAAATTATGTCATCCGGGAGATTCATATGGGGTCGTGCGACATGCACTCCGGGCCTCACGCCGTCGTCAAGAAAGCAATAATACAAGGATACTATTGGCCCACCATGCACGAAGACGCCAAGAAGGAAATCCAAAAGTGTGACTCTTGTTAGATACACTCAGCTATACCTAAGCTTCCCAAAACCTTCATGACGTCCATTATGGCCCCATGGCCATTCTATTAGTGGGGCATGCACATCCTCGGACCTCTTCCCTAAGCCCTCGGGAAGGTCAAGTATGTAATCATGGCAATTGATTACTTCACCAAGTGGATGGAAGCTAAAGCACTGGCCAGGATCACCGGTAAGGATGTAATACGTTTTGTATTAGACAATATAATTTGCAGGCTTGGTCTTCCCTGGATAATTGTCACTGACAACGGTACTTAGTTCGTGAACGATCCATTCAAAAGTTGGTGCACAAGACTGAATATCCAACAGATGAACACGGCCGTTGCTTACCCACAAGCTAACGGATTCATCGAAAGATCAAACACATGTTTAATGGAAGGGATCAAAACCAGGTTGGGAATGGAGAAGACTGGCTGGGTAGATGAGCTACCGAATGTCTTATGGGCTCACCGGACATCAATCAAGACGGGCAATGCAAAAGTCCTAATTAACACGTCTATAAGGAATATAACACTTTTCTAATGTAAGTAACATAAGTAATAACTTTTCAATCGTGTAATGCTTTATTGATTAAGAATCAAAGTATTACAATGTGCTATGGATCGTACAAGTTGAATGACAATGTGTGCTTACCCTCTGAACAAGTAAACTAGATAGAGTATCAAGTTTACAAGCGAACTTATATAGCCAGCTGATAGGATCAGAGGTCTACTGTGTAAGTTCGACAAAGGAGTAAATGCCTATAATAACAACAACAATCTAAGCGATAGCATTTACTCCTTACAACATTCTCTATTTATACTAATACTAGGTTGCGTCCTTAGTGGGGGTAGTTGCAATGTGTCAAGAATCTAGTGGACGAGGTATGAGGTATTTAATGCACGTCTATTCTTGCAAACTACCCGCCAATACTTTAGTGAACAGTTCTGCCAACTGTTTACTACTTTTGCCAACTTCGTACTTGGTACAGGCTTTAACTTAAACCAATGTTTATCCCGCCATAAACACTTGTTAAGTTTCTCACCTTCATCAGAGAACAATCTTTAAGCTCAGCTTGTTCTTCTTCAAAGGGTATCAGGATAGTCAGAGTATTGCCACCTCTGACTCTCCTTAGAACTTCAACGTATTCCTTCTACATACCAGCTGATATCCATCCTAGCTGACGAGTATGTCTTCAAGTAATATTCGACTTCCTTGACAATGTCTTTGACTTGAATACGTCTAACGTTGCTCTCTGAGGCTCAGAGAGTCCTTTCATAACCTCTGAGTCCCTTTACTTAGAGGTTCTTCCATAACCTCTGAGTCCTATTACTCAAAGGTTATTCAATACTCGCTGATCTCAGTCAGCGGGTTCCTTAACACTTAGCCCAATTTCTATTTAAATCTAGGCGCTGATTACTGGGCACTGAATCGGCCTAACAATCTCCCCCTATTTGAATATAAATTATGCTAAGTGAAAATTATCGTAAGTGAGTACACAACTTCTTCTTACACATAATTTGACAGGAAATTTAACAAAAGAAACTTCATTGATTTCAGCACTTTACTAGCCCAAATTATCCAAGTTCTCTTAAACAATCTTCCTAGCCTCTATACAATCATCCCTAGCCTCTATTACATAATTCATTGATCTGCACATCTCACTAGCAATCTCTGAGTTCACTTTGATTTGGTTTTGAATACAGATTAGTTCAACAGTAGGAGTCAGATAAAACTTACTTTCTCTTTGAATGACTACATCCGTATTCCTATTCATGTAAAAGATTCCTGACTCGGGTTCTTTGATAACAAGCCCTTTAATTGGCACAACCCTAGGAGGAGGAGTCAGATTTCTGTTCATCCCATCAACTCTGACGTCCTTAGTCACAAACATCTCTTTGATGAACTCTGTCCTTTTTCTTTTCTTTTCCTTAACAGTTAATCGAAAGGCTGCAAGTTCAGGCGGTGGAGGAAGTCCTAGCCTCTTTGCCTGATTTATGACCTACTGAAATTTTGCTCTTAGACTCTGTAGAAGTAGATTATTTGATGCCTCAGAATTTTTAGAAGCCAGAGCATGAACTTCCAACCACTCACTGAAACCCAACTGCTTTAATTTGAAGTTTGGATGGACGATGAGATTCAGAGGGTTATCACCTCTGGTGATCTTTATAGTTGCCTCTTTTCTAGAATTGACAACATAGCTGATTTTTGTGATTGGCAGTGTATCAGCTCTGAAGGAGATTTGATGGTTATATTCCTCCATAATCTTAGCCTTCTTTGCCTCATGTTCAGTCCATTTCTGAGCCTGAGCTTTTAGTGTGGCTGGATTGAGAAACTTCCTCAGTTCTTGTTTTGATTTTTCTTTTTCAGCTTTTAGATCACTTATCCTCTTCAGTTCCTTGATTTGCTTATCGAATTCCTCTTGGGAAAGAGGTCCCTCTAGGGTAGTGAAGGGTTTGAGCTTTGGCGCTTTTGGATTAGATCGTCCTTCTTCTTGATATTGAACAAGCTCATTCCTTAGAACTTCTATAATGGCGACTGCCTTGCCTTTAGAGGAATCTCTGGGAGGTGTTGGCTCTCTTGGGGGAGTAGGTGAGAATTTTGAAGAGGTTGTTCCAAACAGCTGATCAATGAACTGTTTAACTGATGGTTGTGGCTTACTGGGGATGGGATGCATGATTTTGAATCTTTTAGGCAAGGGTTGTTTGTCAAGATCATCATCATCCTATAAATCTTGCTCAGTAGTTGTGAGATCTACCAAGTCCTTCTCAGGGTTATAAAGAACCATGGCTGATTCTTCATTGACTTTTGTCTCAAAGACTGGGAGAGTTGATTCTTTGAAGGCATGCTCCCCTTGAGTTTTAGGTGATGGTTCAGGAGGGGTAATGTTCTCAACTGTCTTATGCTCCCCTTGAGTTGGAGCAGGGATTGCATTTGTATCCTTCTGTTTCTTCTCCCCCTTAGCAGTTTCATCAATGATTACTGCTGATTCGAGAAGGTCTTTCATGTCTTGCAGCTGAGTTTGCATATCTTGAAAAGATGAGCTAAACTTAGAAATATGCTTGGTTTGAGACTGTAAATCCTCATGGACTCCCTCCAGTCCAACAACTTGAACCTTTTTTGCCACCCCAGATTTGATTACTTTAGAGAGTTCTTTCTAAAGGGTGACAAATGTGTTACTCTGAGCAACATGGGATATGTTGAACTGTCTGTTCAGCTGTTTCACCACCTTTTTGTTCAGCTGAGCTTGTGTCTCTGCAAACTGTTCAGAGACAGCTGGATTGTGATTTTGCAGAGATTCATTGACGATCAAAGGAAGGAAATCCTTTAGAGTAGCTGAGAGAATGCCAGGTAGCTATTCTTTGAGAGCATTAGTTATCATGGCTGGTAGAGATGACTTGATTTCATCAGAGACTATTTGAACAATAGAAGACTCCATATTTCCAAGCCTTGAATGAAGATAGCTGACTTCTTCACAGATATGATCCAGATTATCTAGAATACTTAGACGTTTAGCGGAAGCAATATCATCTTGTGAAGTATGGGCAGAATGAGACACTTCATTATCATCAGTATCATCAGAGTCAACAGCTTCAAATCCAGAGACAGATCTTAGGTCATCATCAGGCATTGACTATAGATCAGAGTCAGAATCTTCTTGAATACTAGCTGATTCTTCATAGTCATTCATTGTCTGATCTTGCACTTCAGATGGTAAAGAAAGATTTGACAACCTTGATTTTTGACTCTGTGTCATAGGGGCTCTGTGGAGTTTCTTGAGCTGCTTTGTTAACTTCATCCAACAGTTATGCAACTGTGGGAATCTCCAGAGTTAGTTCCTCAGCGACCTCCTCTTTCTCAACAATTTTCTCAGGTACCTGCATAAACTTGTTAGTTAAAAAATGTGAATTTGTAATGAGGTTGAGGATCGCCATTCGCTGCCCCTAAAAAGACTGGGTATGATTATCCAGTCCCCTAAAAAGTCCTAATTAAGATGAGAAAGAATAGACTTTTGGGGCTCTTTTCAATTGTGATTTTGTAATATAGGGAAGGATCGCCATTCGCTGCCCCTAAGAAGAATGGGTGTGATTATCCAGTCCCCTTAAAAGTCTTAGACTTTGGGACTCTTTTCATTAGTTTATGGGACCTCTGAGTCTGAGTGAGTTCAGTTCTTACAGAGGTCAACTTTCATGCACGAATGGGATAATCCAACAAAGTTAAGATTTTTCAGAGTCAACATCAGACGTTTTTAGTCTTTCAGTATCACTCTCTGAGTGCAGACACAGAGTGTACATAAAATTTAGAATTTAAGTGCAGACTCAGACACTCTAGTGGGTCGGGAGTGGCCCTTAACTTCACCACTCTCTCCTAGAGAAGTTTGAGAGTGGCTGCTTGCAGTGCCCCTTATATTTTAAACTGTTACCTCTGTAGTATCATCGGCTTTAAGCTGGTTGTCCTGCACCTCTGTTGTTACAGAGGCCTCTAGATTCTGAGTGGGAACAGCGGTGACCACAAGCTCCTCAGTTGCCTGAAGATGGGTGGTTGTGGAGGGAGGATTCATTTCCCTGCTATCATTGGAAACCTTTGGTTGAGTTAAAGATAGGATTTTCTTCTTCTTATATTTCTTAGCAGTTGGTGCTTTGGGTTGAGAGAGAGGCTGCACATTGGTCCCGGAATGGGACTTATCAGCGGTCGCTTCAACATTCTCTTCCCCATAGGGAAGGATCAAAGACTCGTCAGGCTCCTTTAAAAGTTTAGCTACTTTCAGCATATGAGAAGTCAAACTGAGTTCAGATGCTGATGGGGTCTGAAAAGAAGCAGCTGAGATATGGTGTGGTTTTAAAACAGTAAGAGATTCTTCATGGTAGTTTTCACCCAAAAGTTGTTCTAAAACTAGATAAATATATCTTGTGTACCAAACATTTGTCTCCCTATTATTTTTCCTATTTTGAAGATTGTTAATCAGATCCTTAAAAATGATGTCCCCAATATTAATTTCCAGAACAAAAATCAAATAGTAAGCAATGGTTTGTTGACTAAAATTCATTTGATCATTAGACCCCTGCATTCCCACCAGACACTTAATAATGTATTGCATGAAGATCTTCCAAATTGGTAAGAAATATTTGAGTTTCAATGGTGAAGAATTTACAAGTTCAGTGGAGGTGAGAGATGGTTTGTCTTTGTCAGCCAAACCTAATGTGGCCAACCCAGCCCTAACGGTTCCTTTGGGAGGAAGAGGCACAACTGACTTACTATTGGTGAGACCAATAGCAGTGAGAAAGTCAAAATGGGTGAATGATAGTTGGTTTTCAAAAAGGGATAATGAAAACGAGATGTCTTTGGTTGCATCATCCACTTCTGCGGTGTACCAAAATTCCTTGAGATATTCGACGTACATTGCTGAGGGTTCCTTAGTGAGGGCAGTACAAATGCTACAGTTTGAAAGAAAACTAAGCATGGGTTGAAAAAGAGGTTCATGGTGTTCCAGTAATGCAGCATCATTGTTGTAGGCGACGTTGCTCTCGTGATGTTGGAATTTAACCTTGGAAGAAGGTGTAAGTAAGCATCATGGGGTTCCTGAGGATGTTGATTCTGAAGACATGATTGTTGCAGGTTTTGGTGATGAAGATGAGAAGATTTGATTGTTTTGAAAGATTTCTAGGGTTTTGATTTGGTAAAAAGTGTTGTGTGTGAGTTAAACTGTGAAGTTATATACCTAAAAATATACTATTCATTTAAAAAATAAACAGTTTGAATTCCGGATTAAATGCATAGTGGAAAAAAGTTCACAACATGTGGGTCCCCATGACCTTTCGTTCCCTGTAAAAACCCCCATTTTTCGAGAAAGTTGGTAGCCTTTTGAGAATATCCAATATTAAATATTAAGAATGTTTGTCATTTTAACTTTCTGGTTACATTTAAGTTACCTTAAAAAACATTTAATATTCATGTCAGAGATCACTTAAAGCCTTTTTCTTATCAGAGACCTGTTTTTCAATATTGAGCATACCCAACTCAGCTACCAATCTAGTAAAGCTAGGCTCAGCTAGAGGTTTGGTGAAAATATCAGCTAGTTGCAATTCAGTGGGTACAAAATGAAGCTCAGTATCACCTTTTAAAATGTGGTCTCTGATGAAGTGATACCTGATGTCAATATGTTTTGTCCTAGAATGCAACACTGGATTATTTGATATGGAAATGGCACTAGTATTATCACAAAATATAGGCACCTTGTCATAGAGAACATCATAGTCAGTCAGCTGACTTTTAATCTAGAGGAATTGAGCACAGAATCCTGCTACAACTACATACTCAGCCTCAACTGATGACATTGCTACAGAGCTTTGCTTCTTTGCACTCCAACATACTAACTTTCCTCCAAGTATCTGACAAACACCCGAGGTACTCTTTCTATCTAGGTTACATCCAGCATAGCCTGAGTTAGAGTATGCTTTTAGATCAAAGCCTGATCCTTTTGGATACTAGAGGCCAAGATTTGGAGTTCCTTTGAGATACCTAAAAATTATTTACAGCAACAAGGTGAGATTCCTTGGGGTTAGCTTGGTACCTAGCACAGAGACATGTAGAAAATTGGATATCAGGTCTGCTAGCTATAAGGTACATCAGTGACCCTATCATGCCTCTGAATAGAGTCTCATTTACAAAGACTCCTGACTCAGCAGGGCCCAAATTGTTTGGGGTAAGCATAGGGCATTTAACTAAGGCACAGTCAGCTTGATCATACTTTTTGAGTAAATACTTAACATATTTTTCTTGACAAATAGAGATTCCTTTGGAATCTTGTTTGATTTGAAAACCTAAAAAATAAGTTAGTTCACCCATCAAACTTATTTCATATTTTTTGGTCATTAACTTGGCAAATTGTTTACTAAGTTTAACACTGGTTGACCCAAAAATGATATCATCCACATATATCTGCACTATAATGACATCACTCTTAATTTTATAAGTAAAAAGAGTGTTGTCAATTGTACCTCTGACAAACTTGTGATGAGTAAGAAATGTTAAAAGAGTTTCATACCATGCTCTGGGAGCTTGTTTTAGCCCATACAGAGCTTTGTCCAGTTTACACACATGGTCTGGAAATTCACTGCTTTCAAATCTAGGAGGTTGTTGTACATATACTTCCTCTAAAAGTTTACCATTCAGAAATGCACTCTTCACATCCATTTGATATACCACAAAACCCATGTAGGCTGCATAAGCAATAAAGATTCTAATAGCCTCCAGTCTTGCAACAGGTGCAAAAGTCTCTTTATAATCAATCCCTTCCTGCTGATTATACCCCTGTGCTACCAACCTTGCTTTGTTCTTTGTGACAACCCCTTTTTCATCCATTTTGTTTTTCTAGATCCATTTAGTCCTAATGATGGTTTTTCCATGAGGCTTAGGAACTAAGGTCCAAACCTTGTTCCTTTCAAATTGATTCAGATCCTCTTGCATTGCAATAACCATCCTTCTTCTTCCAGAGCTTTAATGAGTTTCTTAGGTTTAATTTTAGAGAGAAATTTGACATATAAACACTCATGTGCTGAGGCAACATCTGAATCTCTAATCCTGCTTCTGGTTGTGATACCAGCCAGTGGTTCACCAATGATGTTGACAAGTTCAATGTGTTTATCTCTTGATCATCTGTCTTGAGGAGCAGGGTTTTGAAGGATAACTTTAGCAGATGGTGAGATGATTGGAGCTGGTTGATCATCACTAATTAATTCACTTAGGACATTATCTTGAGGTTCATTAGACTCAAGAATGTTAGATGATTCAACATGATCAGGTTCATGGACAGCTGCAAGATCATCAGCTATAGTGAAGTCAAATGGTTCTTCAGAAGTGACAGAGTTCTGAAGAGTGGGTAAAATAGCTGAAGTGGTGTTTCATATGCAAAAATGTAGGGAAAGTACTCAATGTTGATAGAGCATTGAGTATCCTTAGTCCTAGGTTCAATGAATTCATCATCAGGGAAGGACCTATTTTCATTGAAGTTGATTGCATCACCTTCTGTGCTGGTTTAAGAGATAGCTTCATCATCTTCACTAAAAGTTACATGAACTGTTTCTTCTATTTCTTGTCTTCTGATGTTAAACACCCTAAAAGCCTTGGCCACTAGAGAGTAGCCAAGGAAGAATCCATCATCAAACACTTCAAACCATTACCTTGTAACTAAGATGGTCAAAGAGTTTTACAAATTAAAATACATATATATGGCGGGGACGGGGGGGGGGTTTTTGATTTCCCGGTCGTTATGTCCACCGCTGGTTGTGCAATGGAGAATCGAATGACGAATTGATAATCGATGTTTGAATATGACAAGATTACGATTGGTTTTTCTATTACTACAATTAAAAATGCAAAAACGATTAAAGAAAACCTAAAAACGAAAGCTAAAATGATTTAAATCTAAAACGTAGACGAAAATGTAAAAACGCGAGTGTTAAAAACCTAAATTATTCAAATTAAACCCTAGGATGAATTTTCCACTTAAAATGGGTTCTACGTGACCAAAAACGAAGTTTAAAAAAAACCAGATCGAAAACGGAGTTAGTTAAGACTAAAAACGAGTCAAATCAAAAACGGGAACGAATCCCGTTCTTTAAAAAGTGAAACTTTGCAAAAATGACCCTACGAAAACACTTTTATTTTTCCTAGATACTATACTAAAAAAGAAAATTTTTAAAAAAAGATTTATATTTTTCTGATAATTATTTTATTTTTTATGAATTTTTCACTTTTTATCGATGCGCTGCGCTGTAGAAATCATAAAAAATACGAAATGTTTTTATAAAAATTGAAAAAAAATACATAAAATAATTTACACCACACCACACATAACACACATCATCACAAAAAATAACCAAAATCAAAAAAAGCTACACGGATAAGCAGTTAAAATAAGCTACAAAGGGTAATAAGCTAAAACTGCCAAAATGTGTATAATAATTAAAGAGTGCAAAGGATGACAAGTGAAAGTCCCAAGGGCGGTTGGTTTGGTAGTGTGTGTGTGAGGCGTTCACTTTGCAAAGGGGAGGTCACAGGTTCGAAACCTGTGGCCTCCTCTTTTTATAAAACATTTTTTTTAATTTTTTTTCTTTTTACAAACTTAAAGAACTTATAAAAATAACAACTTTTAATAAAAACACTTTTTACATTTCTCAAAAATAAGCCACGAATAAGCAAGTTGAAACAGACAGAATGCTAAAATACTACAGCGGGAGCGCGTCGTGTGCGAGAGCGCGTAGCGGCTTAAAATACTTGCCTTATTAGCATAATTAAGCAACTAAGAATGCAAAATAAGCTAGAATAGATACACAACTACATCTAAAAAGCAAAATCAAACAAAGATAAGCCAATAAAATAGACAGAAAAGAACAGAAAAGCAAATAAGCAATTTAGGGGCAAAACTACTAAAAACAGTCACAAGGGGTACTTTAGGGATTAAAATTAAGCTAGCAAAAGGAAACTTAAACCCAAATGGCTTATAACCCCTTAAAGATTAACCAATAAGCTTTTAAAATCATCATTTAAAAGATATTTTGAAAAACTTATAAGCCAAGAAAAAGGCTTAGGAAAACTGCTGTTTACACATATTAAACACTTATGGTTTTCTCAAAGGCCAAGATGGCTTTTTGTCAGGCCCACATTTTGACATGAGGGAGGAAGGTGGGGGGCTCGGGGGGGGGGGGGGGGGGGGGGTGGGGGGCAAATTCTAAATTAAGCTGAAAGAGATAAATGCTAATAACTAATGAGCTTATATACTAAAAGTCTGGACTTAATACTAAGGGAAGCTTAATGGAAAAGGCTGCTGAACTTTTTACTTTCAAAAGATAAGAAACTGTGTGACGGACAAGAACCAAATGCCAAACAAAATTGATGCACTTAAACTTTTATTCTACTGCATTTCTATTCTAAAAGGAAGTGAGAACAATACCTTAAAACAACTTTTTTTAAAACACAAATCAAAATAAGTCAGTTTAAGTATTAACCAAAACCTCAAATTTTGACAGCTAATAGAAAGCAACTCAAAACTTAATTATAACTTTTAAAAACTTAGAAAACTTGCCTAATTAACTTAAAATAGACTATTGAAACTGGCCTAAGGACCCAAAGAGATTTTTATACCCATTTTGACCCAATTTGGTTCTTATACCAAACACCCCTTTAAATTATTAAAATGAGTTTTTACACTACCTTAGGATTACTTGGGTTTTAAACGGATTTAGCATTAGGGAAATAAAGATCAAATGAGCAGACACAAGTAGAAAATAAGCACTAAAAAGCACTACAATAAGCTGAGCAGTTTTAACATATCAAGAAAGCTTTAAAGGCAGTTTTATGGAATTATTGGAATAAAAGATATACAAGCTGAAAATTATGACTAATAAATTAATAGTGATACCATTAACATATTTTAAAGCAGAAATAAGCAAATAAGCAGTTCAACAGTAACTTGAGTTATAAAAGGGAAAATGAAAGTAACCTTGGTCCTATGCTTTATATGGAAGTTTCAAAAGCTCAAAAGATCTTATTTGGCAGCTTGTTAACCCCCTAAGCCATCCAATATTGCTTATTACCCAATGAGCTTATAATTCACACTTATATAAGCAGTTGAATAGTAACCTTCTTCTTTAACACAGGATATATAAAAAAAACTTTTGAACATTTTATTTGAATAGTAAACGTTTACAACTGAAAAAGAGATTAGAACATTCAATGACAAAAGATAATTTAAAGCGAAAATTACATAAATCATAAATTAAAAAACTGGAAATTGAATTAAATTACACTAAAAAACTCCCCTACATCTTCTGTCTTCTTTCTTTTTTATAGGCTGAGAAGTCTTCATAACTTGTGTTTGTTGTGTTACTTTTGTGAGGAGAAAAACAAATGCAATCTGACCCTTAATCCTTCTTGGAATTCATTAAGATCATCAACCATGTGGTGTATACGTATTTAGGACTTGACAGGTTTAACCCCTCATGTTGTGTATATCATTTGCAAAGTCAGTCCTTGTGGTTAAATGATTAAGGGCTAGCATATTAGGTGCCCCTAACTTTTTATTTCAAATAAATTGTAATTTCAACCCTTGTCTTTTTATCCTTGTAATATAACTTTGGAATTTGGCAGTTTCAGTCCCTCAAGTTATATTCTTTTATCCTGATGTCATATTTCTCCGATTGACTGACTTTGTCGGTGTGACTTTGACTTGGGGGGAGGGGGGGTGTTGATGTTGATTTGTAGGGGATTATTTATATCAGTTTGACTTTTGACTGGTTGACTTTTGGCTTTGATGTGGCGTTGTCCTTTTCCACAACTTTTCCATTCCGTGGCTCATTTTTGTCATTTTTTTGCTTTGTTTTTTGTCCTTTTTCTGAAAATCCCGTTTTCAGCACAATACAAATGCAAAACAAACAACATATATGTGCAGTTTTTGTCTGTTTTTGGTCATTTAGGCTGTTTATTAGGTATAAAATATGTGTCATTAACCACATATTTAAATCCCCCATATTAAGATATTGTTTTGTCCTCACGCAATGTTGAAGTAAACATATTTACAAAACTAAGTAATAGCGATCCCTCCTCACTAATAACCTCGAAAAGAACTAAGTGTTCGTCAAGGGGTAGACTAAAGATTTCAATAGCTTCGACAAGATCCTGTGTTCATCCACCATTTTTTTATATTATAACTCAAACTATCTCCCTAAAATTTTGGATTTTACTTTTTCTTTTCTAACTACATTTTGACATCCTTAAAGTATTTAATCAACACTGGATCATAGAGATGAGAAGCGCCCATAGAAAAATCTAATACGAATTCCATACGGATAAATTCAGGTTCCCAGAATTTTTCACTAGTCCCAAGCTAAGCGTAAAAACGAAATCACCGATAAGTACAAGTAAAGATGCTAACACTGCTTATAACTATGACTTGTCAACGTTTTCGCTCCCAACAATTAATTCAATTAGAGTGATTGTCGTAATTTTAAAAGTTAATTTAGATCGACAAAGTTTTAGAAAGTATTATAGTTTTTATGTGCAGAACTTATTCTACAGAAGAAATCTGGGGAAAGACTAGATCTCCCACCGACCAGCAGATTCACGATAGACTCCAGCCGATTTCGATTAGGTTATCAGGTAGATACCCCCACAGAGCATGTTCGCATTGTAAAACCGGGATACTCCATCCTTTAGCCGGTTCGGATGGTCTTGATAGATTTACCGCTAAATGAACAATACTACTCAAACAGCACGCAAACAGAACAAAAATTATAATGATCTCATTGGTGCGATAGTTACTAAAATATCAACCGACGGCAACCAACAACTTTTGAGTCTAAAGCAAGTTATCTTAGTTTCAAAATTATACTTGGGAGAGGGGAGTGCTGTAAAAGAAATCTTAACCATGGGGTAAATTTTAATTTTATTGCTATAGGGGGGATAGGCTAAACTAGGTATAGACTAGCCGTCATGCATTTGGCCATGACTACAACATGCGGGTCACGGGGCCACCGACGTAGCTCTATATCAAGATGTCGTGACTTAGGTCTGACGACGGTTTCATTTTGATGACACTACGAATGCACTCTGGCATTTATTTCTTACTATGACTTTGTTTTGAATGACTGTAACATCGGTTGTGGATCCGGCCCCCCACCCTAGATGCGTAAACCTTTATCAGTCCCCAGTTTAAATTATTATTATATTTTTAAAATTTTTTTTTTCATTGCCAACATATTTTCTGTAAAAAGAAAATTATCATTTTAGAAAACTTCAAGTATAAAGCTGAACTAAAAAAAGATGAATATCCGTTTCCGAAAGAGCTTCTTTTTACGAAAATGTTCGGTTTAAAGTTAAAGCAAAATTAAGCACTTTTATTAGTTTAGGTTAATAAGCTTCGGGGAGAAAAATAAAGCTAACACGTTTTACACTTATAAGGTTTTAAGATTTTACAAAAAATCTTGGTTTAGCATCCTACTATGTAAATAACACTACTATATTTCTCCGTTCTTTTCGCAAATTTATAAAATCCCTAATAAAAGGATCCCGCGAACGCTTAGCCTACAATCAACTTTCGTTTATTAAATGGTTAAGGAACAAGCTAAGGCTCAACACCCCGATCGAGTCAAAATTTATTCCTCATTCTCCCATGGGAAAGTCAAAACCTGTGACATCAAAAACACATATTTTTATTTTCGAAAAATTTTAAATATTTTCATTTTTTTGGTATTTTTGCAAAAATTTTGGTGGTAAAATAAGATTACGTGACAAACAACGCTTGCAAGGCAAAAATCACATCGATAAGATCCCCCCCCCCCCCCCATCTAGAACTAAACATCGTCCTCCGAATGTTTAAAAAGTGTACCATACGTAAACTAAAGGCCGATTAATAAATGTGCCAAAAGATCAGTACGTTAGTGGATAGAGATTAGGATACAGGAATCCCAAAAATGTAGCTGAGGATGTGAAGCACGATGATCGTGGACAAAACTACCGCGAGCACGAGAGTCCTTAACAATCCGGTGATCCTGGACAAACAACACAAACACAAAATCGGGTAAAGGCAGAGGCGAGCCTAATCACAATCACAAAACACTTATTACATAAAGAAAGAAGATAGACGGATAAGCATTGGTTTGCAACCCACGAAGCGCTGTTTATGTTTAACCGAGTCACAAGCTCGACTCGACCCCGAATTCATTGGTCCATGGGGAAGCAAGTGGAAGATAAAATCATCATCGGACTTTCATTCAAGTGGTTTGGGTAAACATTGAATTTCATGAAAGTTCCACTCCGATGAGATACATCCGGCATAAGAGAATGATAAATTGAGATGTCGGGATCAAAAATGGTATCTTCATTCCCGTTGAGAGAGATATGGAGGTACAACGGGATACGTAGAAAAAGCAAGAAAGTATCCATACAACATAAGCGATGATACGAAGTACATCCGTCTAATGGTATATTCACATTAGTCCTAGGACACATTCATACTAATCTCGGAGTCCAATAGAAGTCAAATCTCCGGTATCGGAGCTCAATCTTATAATTTGAAAAACAATAAAGATCCGGTAGAGAGCATGATGTGAGTGGAGTTCATCGTCGAACACCTCATGATAAAGGTCACTCCATCGCCAGGAGGAAACTGATCATTATACGAATAGAACAAAGATAAACGAGTCATATCGATGAAAATTCAACATGATAGTTCGTAACTACTTGAGCTCACACACTTGCTCTTATTAAAATGAACGTATCAAGGTAGAAAACTTTATAATACCGGAAGAGATAAATCAGAACGAGTTGTGGAACTGCCACTACTAAACTCTTCAGATTTAAAGCGAAAAGTTCAGTTCGGGAAGAGAATTATCAAAGGTGTAAGTCCCTCCCCAAGAAAAGCTTAAAAATGTTGGAGGTAGACTTGGTCACAACATCGGAAGATGGAGTGGTGAGAAATCTCTTAATGCATCCGATCTTACAATAAGATGATTGATATCAAACAATTTTTTCATGAAGGATATCGCTTCGATGTTAAAAGAGATTCATCATCAATCCTTTCCAACTTCCTGGACCAACAACTTACCACCCTGCTAAGCTGACGATCTCAACATCGTGAGGGTATCATCGACATAATCGTATGTTCTCATCGTAGGTAGAATCGTCATCACTCGAAGAATTATCATCGTTGGAATTGACAACAATCTCATAATGTTTATTGAGAGTATTAAGAGGGGTGGTATTTTCACAAAGAGGCACATCACACATATTGTCAGGAATACCCTCAGACTCACTTGGGATTAGGACAAGGTCCTCAACACTAGACTTCATTACTTCGTCTATTCCATCCCGAACAGTGTCGAGATGCCATGTCCCCCATACATAGAGAGTTGTCGGTATCTTATTGGTAAAACGGGTGTGATTGTCAATGGTGTCGTCTTCGTGTCATCATCAGGAGCAAATGGTAAATCCTTCCAATATCAATCTTTAGCTCTAGTGCTCCTTCCGCAATTCGCTTTTCTTCTTCCTTCTTTTGTATAACTTGACCAACCAAATCATGTAAGGTTGTCATTTGTTCCATAAGCTTATTTTGAGAATTGAGAAGGTCATTTTGAGAATTGAAGATTGGATGATTGACGGTATATTACGGGGGTTGAGATTGGTCAAAACCAAAAGAATTAGGATCATAGAATAATTATATGCTCATAGACAATAACTTCATTCATCTATGATATTGGAAAAGTCCTCATGAGGACCCCACATCTTCAACAACAAGAAATGTTTTGATGAAAACTTGTGAAGTTTGTGGAAAATTATTTCAAAGTTGTTGATTGAAACATGGTCCCTTGATTGTAGACAAAACGGGACTTGAGTGGACAATCGTAATCTTAAATGAGAATCGTTTCCCTACATAACTCACAAGAGAATGGTACGTATTGTGGTTTTGGAGGAATGGTTTCAACACTTGGAGAACGTTAGAAGAGTACTGAGTTGAAAAAATGGATTGGTGTTCCAAGTCCAATAGTACAATAAAACAACACCCATTGAATACATAACAACCACATTTTTGGCAATGTAACCTAAGAAGTTTATTTGTTGTGGCATATCTTTGCAGTTATAGTAGTGCACAACCAATGGTTCGTTTTGCATGGTTCCCCGTGATTGAGCTGATTCGGCGAAGTTTACGTGTACAATTATAACCAATATGTAGCATCCTTTCCCACAAGACTACAAGTGCAACGTTTTGTTTGGACAAAAGATTCCATCAAACGAATCACCACTGACAGTCGTGACAACAATTGTTATTTATGAGGACTGGAGAATGAATTTTCACCGGGGGACTGATATTTGTGACCAACGAAATGGCTCTTGAGGAGCATTATAACAACATTTTGGGTATTTGTCATCGGGTGACTCGGAAGTAATCTTGAAGGTACTTTGAAACAATCATTTTTCCACACAATATGTACACAAAACTTCCCTTAAAATCTTTCGTAAAATTGCACATCCTTGACAATACGGACCCATCAACTGGGGTTCCACACCTTGCACACCTTCACAATTTTGAAGTGGGTTTTTAGGAACAAGAATCTTGTCTTCAAGACCCTTTTTTGAACAACAAAAGTCTGCAGTGTAACAAAACTCCACAAGTCGAGCATTCTTTAATCGTGAAAATCGGATTCGAACGATAATCGAATGACGTCATAAGAATTAAACATAAAGATGGATAAGAAAATAATCAAAATGATACGAAGAAAAAGAAGATTATATTTGGGTTTTTTTTCGAATTTTTAAACATCATATTTTTACAAACTGACAAAACGATAAAAAGACAACTTAAACCAGAATAATCAGCAAGCTTCACATTCAACGGTAACTCTTCTAAAGAAAAAACTCACAAAGGAGCGTAGGAAGGGATAGCGTGAAGCTTATATCTCCTTTCGAAGTCGTAGTTCGTTGGAAACAGACCCTCCTTATACCCCTCTTATAGTTTGTTTTAACTTTACTAAAGGTGACCGTACCTCGCAAGTTAAACAAAAGGCAAAAAAGTTATTGAATCTTTGGTTCAAGAATTTATTGATGATAATACTTTAGTGAAAGTATTATATAATTGATGAATTTTATTTCTCGATTAAGAAAATGTTTTTATATTTTTTGGTTTTTTTTTTGTTATATAAATACAAACTAAAAGTAAATAAAAAATATTTTTGTATTTTTTTATATTTTATGAAAAAAGAAATGAAAAATATTTTTGTATTTTTATAAAAATAAAAGAGATATTCACAAATTCAAACACAATTTGTCAAACGTAACGATAATTCGTTTCACAGCCTCCCCGGCAACGGCGCCAAAAATTGATTCGTTAAAATCTATATATATATAATAATAACAAAGGCAAACACTCAACCAATTACCTTTAGCCAAGGATTGGTCAAGAGTTTACAAATTAAAATATATATGTAACCGGAAGTTTGATTTCCCGGGTCGTTATGTCCCAACGAGGTGTGCAATTGAAAATCGAGTGACGAATTAAAAATCGATGTTTGAATATGAAGGAATTGGATTATGAATTATATTCCTAAAACTACGGGAAAAACAAATTAGGCAAGAGAAACCCTAAAAATATAAACAAGAAAGAAGTTTACACAAAAAAAACGATAACGGGACCTAAAAACGTGAGCTAAAAAGCTAAATTATTAAATTTTAATCCCTAAATGAATTTTTTACTTTAAATGGGTTCTACGTGACCAAAAACGAAGTTTAAAAAAAAACTAGATCGAAAACGGAGTTAGTTAAGACTAAAAACGAGTCAAATCAAAAACGGGAACGAATCCCGTTCTTTAAAAAGTAAAACTTTGCAAAAATGACCCTACGAAAACACTTTTATTTTTCCTAGATACTATACTAAAAAAGAAAATTTTAAAAAAAAGATTTATATTTTTCTGATAATTATTTTATTTTTTATGAATTTTTTAAACTTTTAATGAAAATAAATCATAAAAAATACGAAATGTTTTTATAAAAATCTGAAAAAAATACAGAAAATACTTTACACTAAAACAAATGTAAGAAAAATACTAAATCAAAATAAGCTACACGGATAAGCAGTTAAAATAAGCTACAAAGGGTAATAAGCTAAAACTGCCAAAATGTGTATAATAATTAAAGAGTGCAAAGGATGACAAGTGAAAGTCCCAAGGGCGGTTGGTTTGGTAGTGTGTGTGTGAGGCGTTCACTTTGCAAAGGGGAGGTCACAGGTTCGAAACCTGTGGCCTCCTCTTTTTATAAAACATTTTTTTTTCTTTTTACAAACTTAAAGAACTTATAAAAATAACAACTTTTAATAAAAACACTTTTTACATTTCTCAAAAATAAGCCACGAATAAGCAAGTTGAAACAGACAGAATGCTAAAATACTACAATAAGGATTAGAGAGCTTAAACTACTTGCCTTATTAGCATAATTAAGCAACTGAGAATGCAAAATAAGCTAGAATAGATACACAACTACATCTAAAAAGCAAAATCAAACAAAGATAAGCCAATAAAATAGACAGAAAAGCAAATAAGCAATTTAGGGGCAAAACTACTAAAAACAGTCACAAGGGGTACTTTAGGGGTTAAAATTAAGCTAGCAAAAGGAAACTTAAACCCAAATGGCTTATAAGCCCTTAAAGATTAACCAATAAGCTTTTAAAATCAGCATTTAAAAGATATTTTGAAAAACTTATAAGCCAAGAAAAAGGCTTGGGAAAACTGCTGTTTACACAGATTAAACACTTATTGGTTTTTCTAAAAGGCAAAGATGGCTTTTGCAGGCCACATTTTGAGCTAGAAAAAGTTCTCCAAATTCTAAATTAAGCTGAAAGAGATAAATGCTAATAACTAATGAGCTTATATACTAAAAGTCTGGACTTAATACTAAGGGAAGCTTAATGGAAAAGGCTGCTGAACTTTTTACTTTCAAAAGATAAGAAACTGTGTGACAGACAAGAACCAAATGCCAAACAAAATTGATGCACTTAAACTTTTATTCTACTGCATTTCTATTCTAAAAGGAAGTGAGAACAATACCTTAAAACAACTTTTTTAAAAACACAAATCAAAATAAGTCAGTTTAAGTATTAACCAAAACCTCAAATTTTGACAGCTAATAGAAAGCAACTCAAAACTTAATTATAACTTTTAAAAACTTAGAAAACTTGCCTAATTAACTTAAAATAGACTATTGAAACTGGCCTAAGGACCCAAAGAGATTTTTATACCCATTTTGACCCAATTTGGTTCTTATACCAAACACCCCTTTAAATTATTAAAATGAGTTTTTACACTACCTTAGGATGAATTGGGTTTAAACAGATTTAGCATTAGGGAAATAAAGATCAAATGAGCAGACACAAGTAGAAAATAAGCACTAAAAAGCACTACAATAAGCTGAGCAGTTTTAACATATCAAGAAAGCTTTAAAGGCAGTTTTATGGAATTATTGGAACAAAAGATATACAAGCTGAAAATTATGACTAATAAGTTAATAGTGAGACACAATAAGCATATTTTAAGCAGAAATAAGCAAATAAGCAGTTCAACAGTAACTTGAGTTATAAAAGGGAAAATGAAAGTAACCTTGGTCCTATGCTTTATATGGAAGTTTCAAAAGCTTAAAAGATCTTATTTGGCAGCTTGTTAACCCCCTAAGCCATCCAATATAAGCAGTTGAACAGTAACCTTATTCTTTAACACAGGATATAAAAAAAAACTTTTGAACGTTTATTGAATTGGAAAAGTTTACAACTGAAAATGAGATTATAACATTCAAACAAAGATAATTTAAGCTGAAAATTACATAAACATAAATTAAAATTGGAAATTGAATTAAATTACACTAAAAAAACTCTCCTACATCTTCTGTCTTCTTTCTTTTTTATAGGCTGAGAAGTCTTCATAGCTTGTGTTTGTTGTATTACTTTTGTGAGGAGAAAAACAAATGCAATCTGACCCTTAATCCTTCTTGGAATTCATTAATTTCATGGCCATCGTTGGATTGATCTTGATATGTGTGGGATTGCCAACATGGCAATGCACATGTTACTAGGGTTTTAGTGGGTTGAGGGTGAGGGCTTTACCCATGAGTGGTTTTGGTGTTACAGGATAAGAGGGAGGAAGGAGACTCGTGAATAGTACTTGGGTTTTGAGCTTTGAGCGGGAAAGAGTATATACTCTGTTTGTTAGTATAAGCAGGGGAAAAGTTTTGAGGTTTGGCAAACAAGGCCCTTAAACTTGTGTTTGTTTATTACACCATACGTCCTTGTGGTGTAAATGGGTT